>RJWJ010003744.1:0-13902 GCA_004363605.1 Indri indri | reverse complement strand
TTTTTCAAAGTTCATTTAAACTGATTTAAAAACACCAAAATCTGTATAGAGATATGAGCAGTTCTTTATGTTCCTCCACCAGTATAGATCAGCAAAGCTATGATTTCTTTAAGAACAGGACCTTTGTCCTTCTTGCATCTATGTATCTAAGGTCTTAAGCAATGTGTGGCAAACATTAGGCCCTCAATAAATGGTCATCAAATACATAAATGGACACACGAGCACACATATCTCTAATACTTACAGGATAGAAATTCTGTAAAAAGCATTTTATAATTACTTTTCCTCTCACTTGAACCTCATCTCTACTATTCTATTATGAGGTTGTCTTATATGATTTGAAATATGAAGACTAAAGTTTTCTAATATTTTATCTCCTACTTAAAAGTAAAGTCATAGTAAGAGACAAATGCCACCTTAATAATCTTTCTTACCTGTGTAGATTTTGGTGTTTGAGTTCAGAGACGCTCTGATCAGTTTCAGAAGAGGTGATTGCTTCTGACTATTATGGAGAATTGGCAGCATTTTACTCATACCCTAGCCACTGTCCAGTGCCCAGCACATAATAAGTGTTCAATAAATCCTGTCATGAGTGTTTGAATAAATATAATTTGAGAGATATAATCACAACACTTTCCAGTGGGAACATTCTTCCCCTTCCATGTCTCTGGTCACTCAGTCTTACCATTGACATTTAACCTCCAAAGGAGTCATCTTCTCCATCTGCAAAATGAAGGACAAGGACTGCATGATCATTAAGGCCTCCATTCTATTTCTAACATGCTAATGGTGTGGTTTTAAATTTCCCGTGTGTGATCTAGACACATCTTAAGTTTATCTTATTCATATTAATAATTTCAAGAAACAGGATTTACCTGTAAGGCACTTTTCATTTTCACAGAGACCCCTCTTTGGTTATAAATACTGGTTGACCTACCGTTTTCAACACGGACAAGGTCTGTGCATCCAGTGAATATTAACAAAGCTTAAATTGTTGACCTACAGAAAATGATACACAATCTGCCTGATAATTTTAACATTCTATTTCCAAACATTTGCCTCTTTCCTTTGATTTGAGAAAGTTTTATTTTCCATTTCACTGACACATGTTTTCAACATGATTTCTTCCTTTCCATCAAGCTTTTATATAGGTGTCCCCACAAATCCTCAGAAATAGGTACCTTTCATCCAATTAACGGATAGATATATATTAGATCCCTCCCCCACTGCCGTCATAAATGTCTTATATAAAGAGCTGGTGTTCACATTTTCTGAGCTGCATGATCAAATGAATGCAAGATACAGGCAAGTTGTACTATGGTGATGTCTCTAACTGAGGCCTGACAAGCTGCTACAATTGCATTGTCCCTGATGGATGTTCTTATTTTCTTCACAATTAAACCAGAGCCAACTCATGTAATATGGTGTGAACAAAGGACAAAACAATTTTAGTCTTCTCTCTTCTACCTCCTATCCGTAGCCCAACTTCTGGATTTTCTTGTCTCAAGAAGAGGTGTCAAAGAGAAGTTTTTGTTCCCCATTGCTAAGCCAGTAATGAATAATGCAAAGCACAAACTCCATTTTACTTTCCAGTACCAAATGAAAGCAGGAAACACAGCCTTGATGAGTAACAGCCAAGAAATTGAACCATATCCTGAGGGGACAGGAAGGATAACCGTGGCACTGTTTTGTTCTGAGCAGTGCTATTATGGGTCACTAGTAGCCATTTCTCTCAGAGTGTACATATTACACCAGAAATAGGAACGTGTGGGTGGTGAAAAATTCTCCTTATATGAAACTAGGATAAAATCCATTGCCTTCTGTTTCTATTTTGGAAAAAAATAGCCAGGAGGTTGATGACAAACTAAGGGAAAGTTGGATCATGGGGTTATTTTATCCATATTCATTCATTCATACATTAGTTTATTTATTCTTTCTGTTGTATCCATAGATAGCCATTAAGCAGATACGTACCAGCACTGTGCAAACCTCTAGGAACACAAATATGAGTCAGGCAGACTATAGCCACCAATAAGCTGAAAACGAGTTGGGATATAGTCACCTATACAGATTATTATAATGCGAAGATTTCTGAAGGATATGATCTCTGAATTTTAGTTTAACTAAATTTTTAAAGTTCTAATTTTAAAGATTTAGTTCAATATTAAACATAAATTTAACTGGCCAGATAATCCCACTTCATACTTGTAAAATTTGTTCTTCACCACATACACACATACGTACTCATCCATGCTAATTATTTAATGATGAGTGTAAGTTAAACTTTGAGGAAGGAAGAATGGTGTAGAAGTGGGAATGATGTCATGCCATATAGATGAACTTGCATGAGCAAAGGCCTAGAGAAACAGTTCAGCATGTTGAGCAGATCAAAAGCTGTTTTACATGAGTAGAATGTAGAGGAAATTAAGTAAAGTGACCATAAAATTTTTTGTCCAAAGTGGAACATTTTTGAAAGTAGAAAAAAATGCTAAAACAATTAAAATTATATAATTTATAATGTTTATATAATGACAAAAATTATTATCATCATTATTATTATTAGATTGGTGGACCTACAATATACTTATTCAAAACTATTTTCCAAAAATAAAATTCTTTCAAAAATTAAAAATAACATATGTGTATGTACATTAAAGCAAAAACATAAAACACACACAAGCAGAATAATTATTCTTAATATAAATGTTTGAGTTTAATCAGTTTCCAAGTCACTACAAGTGGCTGGCAACATTAAATATTTGTCCCTTTATCCCTGGAGACCCAAAGGTGTAAACTATCCCTAGCCATTTTGGGTTTTTTTTATTAACAAATACTATGCATCACATCTTTGAAAGGAAGATGATAGTTACATTATGCCTGAAAAGGCTTGGGTAAAGGAAAGTGGTTGGTTATCTCTCAGATTTAGCCACATGTTATAGAGAGAATGCTGTTTAATATACATGCAACTCATCATTACTAGATAATACATGGCAAAAGTTGGAAGCACAAAGTGCAGGAAACCCATCTCAACTTATTTTACTGCAACTGTTAGTAATAACGCTTTAGTAAAATGAAAAATCCTAGACAAGTACGAAACCAGGTGGGGCTCTCAGACAACATCCATAAACCTGAACTGCTCTAGGCAAAGTGGGCACATGATCAAGACCAGAGAGCGGTAAAATAAAAAGCTGAAGAAGGAAGCAACTCCAGATTATAGAGGGCCTCATACACTGTGTATAATAATTAATGAAGGAGAAGCCAATGAAAAGTTTCAGACGGATCTGTGTTTTAGTTAGAACACTAGCTGTTGGAGATGAATTTGGGGCAGGCAAAGCTTTTATATTATTTATACTTGAGATAGCACCAGAAGCCCATGGGCTGCATCCAACCCACTAGTTTATTTTTTATTTTGATCGTTCTCTGCTAACATGCATAGTACTTAACAAACAGAATTTGCACATTTTAATCAATTAAAAGATTGGGATTTCACCTAAAAATTTGAATCCTGGCTTCTATTGAAAAACTAGAAGATCTGTGGTCATTAGACCTGTTTTTCTGGATGACAACAATTTCAGAAACAGAATTGCCCCTTCAGAGTGTGATGCACTCTCCAACTTGGCAGCCTGAACTGCTTCCCTAACATACATGAAATGCCTACTCTCGTGGTACCTGAGTGGGGAACTTCTAGTGTAAGTGCACTTAAAATGAGCAACACTTGATAAAAATGGCCAGAAGAAAGAAACTGCATACCTAAACTAGCAACTGAACTCTTATCAGATGTCCCAACTTAATGGTACAAAAGTGCGGACCAGATAAGTGTGAAGACAAGCGTTAGACATGGGCAGGGGTAGTGCTCGTTCATAGGATTACTTCAATCATTATTTTGATCTTGTGACAACACTGCACACTTTAGCCAGGATGATAAAATCACCCAAAGGTAAAGCATTTTAAAGACCACTCTCCCCGAGGGACATCAAGCTGTCACTGACCAGAAGGAAATATTGTTTCATTTCTAGCTCATGAGTAAGTCCAAGATACTAGAGCAGAGCAAGCCCACACTCACCTCCACCTCCCTTCAGTCCAGAGTTTCACTGGGAGATGGAACATGCGGGGCTTCAAAAGGAATTTTGCAAATGAAGCCACTGGCCACTACCTTTACTAGCTCTGACAAAAGAATAGTTCATTATACTGGTCATTAGACTCCTATCTCCAGGGTTCATGTTATTTTTGGCTTCTAATCTTCTGAGTACTTACACAAAGATTATACATTTCATTAACAATTTTAGCCAAAGAGAAATTATGTTATTACAGGAAAGGGAAAAGTAAATAAAAAAGGCATAGGCTTTATAGCAATTATACCATACCCTTGAGAGTTTCCTCTTATTGCAGGCCATGGGAATAACTCATTTTCATATTTTATAAGACCTTTCATGATCTGCTTACCTCACTACCCCTTCTTCATTCTCTGGTGTCTCAAACTCATCTCCAGGCACACTTAGCTGCTTTGAATTTCCTTAAACACATCGGGCCCTCCCTTGCTGACCTCTGCACATGCTCTGCCCTCTGCCTAGAACATTTTCACAACCACCTCTCCCATTTGCTTTGCATTAGTTATCTGTTGAATGACAAGTTAACCAAGCTTAGCAGCTTAAAACAACAAATATGTATTATCTCATAAAATTTCTGTGGGTCTGGAATCTGGAAACAGCTTAGCTGGGAGATTCTGGCTCAGAATCTCTCATGAGGTTACAATCAAGCCACTGGCCAGGGCTGCTGTTACCTGAAGGCTTACCTGGAAAATCCGCTTCCAAGATGGTACATTACTATGGCTATAGCCAGATTTCAGTTCCTTGATGCCTTTTGACAAAGCCTCAGTTCTTTGTAAAGCTGGCCTGTCCACGTGGCTGCCTGAGTGCTCTGACAACATGGCAGCTGACGTCTTCCAAAGCAAGTGACCTGAGAGAGCATGGCAGAGCCAGATGTCTTTTATGACTTTGTCTTGGAAGTAAAATATCATCACTTTGGCCACATTCTATTTATTAAGTCCAGCCTACATTCAAGGGAAGGAAATTAAGCCCCACCTCTTGAGGAAAAAATCAAAAAATGTATGAACACGTTTTAAACTCCCATAGCCTTGCTAAAGCCAAGTTTCAGTCTGGATGATTACTTCCTTCATTAGTCTTTGAGACTCTTAAGACTGGATCAGTATCTCTCTTTAGCTCTCAGGAGGCGTCTCTCCAGGGAGGTACTACATTTTTGAAAGTATTTCCTGTTTACTAGTCTATCTTCTGCACTAGATAATAAGCAACATCAAGGCAAGGATTGTGTCTTACTCATATTTGTATCTCCAGGCCCAGCACTGTACTCAGCCTTTGGTAGGCGTTCAATGAATGTTGGAAAACAAATCATGCCACTCAACGAGGCAATTTTCCTGCCTTCCTGCAGGATAAGCAGTGAAGGAAAAGGGAGGGAATAAATTTTATGGTGCACTTCCTGCTATCCCTTGTACTTTGTATGCATTATCTTATTTAGTGACACATTGAAATTTTGATAGTCATAACTGTGTCTTAGTAAAGGATAAATAATTGTGCTTTTATGCTCTCTTGTCACTTACTGCTGCTGAGACTTGAGCTGCTAATTTAGACTCTAGGAACCTCAGTTTTCTTCTGAAAAAAATTAAAGGCTACAGTAATAATAATATTTCACATAATTTTAGTGAGGATCAAATAAGACAATGTAAATGAAAGAGAGGTGCAAACCATAAAATATTATACAAATATATCAATATTATTATTTTTCAAATTCCTATAGAGTATAGACGATATTGATGAACATGAAGACTATGCTTCCATCTTTCGAAATTTAATCAAAGATGAGGCTGTTATTCCAGTGATAACTAATATTTTTATTCATTCATTCATTGAGTATTGATTGAATTCCTACTATGTGCATATTCAAGGCAACGGGCCAAGCATTCAGACCTCTCAGTGTCTTCAATTAAGTTGAAAGTCTCCTGCAAAATTTTCAAAATCTTTTTATACAGAGCTCTTACAAATTCTCTTGCAGGAATTGGCACTTTTTAAATGACAGAGGAAGGCTGCCAAAACAGCAGTGCAAACAGCAGGCTAGAGGCCACAGTCATTTCCTGAGTCAGCAGTCTGGTAGCACCTGCTGCCGCTGCAGCCTTGGCTCACTGTTTGTTGAATGGCATTAAACAAGTGGCTATCCCTTGTGCAAGAATCGATGAGAGGGCTAAGGTTTCTTGTTCAGCTCCCTCATTTTGCAGAGAAGGAAAGAGAAACTCAATAAGGTCAATAAGTTCCAAGGTCATACAGGCAGAGTTTGCACTCTAAAAATATTGTCTGATTTCCAGTTCTATGATATTTTATCATGGCATATATTACCTTCAACAGATACTGGACTCTATTTTGAGAATTTATTAATAGAAGTAGCTTTGCATTTGCAAAACGATGAAAAATAACACTGATTTACCTAATAAACATCTTCAAAGGAATATACAATAATTATGTCAATAAAGTATTTCACATATTTCACAAATTATATCAATTATCGTAATTGTAGCCAAAGGATGCAGACAAACAGCTGAGGTATATTAAATCTTTCAGCCACTGGGGTGACATTTAATGCATCAATCAAAATTGGGCATGAAATGTATCCTGCAAAAGTTGTCATTGCCTCCTTCTTGGTGTGATAATGCCCAGAGAGTAGGCAAAATGTCAACAGCAATGGATTGTGCTTTCACTTTGTTTCTTCCTTCATCTTTATTTTCCTGATTGTTAAAGGACAGTAATTATACCTCCCCGAAAAACAAGTACTTTATATCACACACTCACTAGGCTGTGTGAACAAATTAATCCTTCGTGCGTCAATTTTCCAACCTAGACTATTCTAATGATGCTGAAGAAAAATTATTTGCATTTCTGCCTTTGTTTCTTGGAGGAAGAGGGACTACTCTGGTCTCAGTCGTTGTTGAAACCTGGAAATAATTCAATCACTCCCCAATGTCTTCTTTCAGCTATATTGTCATTACTTCCCCTTCCCCTCAATTCCTGATCTTACATTTGTGATTGTTACATAACATGGTAATATTCTTCATAGAGCGTGATTGAGATCAAATCATCTACAGCACCTCTGGCAAGCAGTGAGCCAGCCAGGTCTGCATTCCTCTTAAGGAATTTGGCCCTGAAGTGGAAGATGTCAAATGATGGCAACTTGGTTAGGTTAAGATATAAGCTTTAGCATCAAAATTTACTTGAAAATCCAGCAACGTGCTTGACAATTATATTACCTACGGATGAAAGATTAACCCTTATTTATAAAATGGAGATGATAATACCTACCTGATGAGAATGTTACAAGGATAAGAGATCATTTATCTTGTGCCCACACCATATGAATAGCTGAACATATTATGGCTTTTATTATTACAAATAATAAAACCAAGCAAAGACAACACATTCCCTAAATGGTGCTCCCTGCTATTTAAGAATTCAAGAGGCTTTGCAATTTATTCTCATCTTTTCCATAAATGCGTGAGGGGTCATTAAATTGATCTAAACTTCCTGAGCCTATTGATGAAATGAGAGCATTTATTCTTGTCCTCAAGTACAGGCCCAGGCTACTATAAAGATGCAAAGCTCTGAATTTCCAGGATGCAAGTGGAAGTAAATCAGTAAACCTAAATTATGACCCCTCTCCCTCACTGGGCACAGTCAAGCACTAGAGTGAAGAGCTGTGTGCTGGTGAGAGTGGAGCCCTGCAAGGTGCTGGGAATGTCTTCTGAAGTGGTTCTATTGACAATATCCTAAGCTACACCACCCCAAAATACTTCACAACAAATCCTCTTCTCCAATTAATACATATTTCAGCATTATACGAAGGAAAATGCCGACAGAGTAAAAACCCAGGGTGATCTCACTCAGCGATATTTTCCTGTCCTATTTAATTTGTTTTTCTTTCTTATGAATATGCCTAATGACGATAGGATAACACAGGATGAAAAATTACCATAGCACTTTTAGTGTCTTGACAAGTGGCCAGTTCCTCCAAATTAGAATTGCCAGATAAAATACAAGATACTCAGTAAAATTTGACTTTAAGATAAACAATGTACGTTTTTATTTTAAGTGGAAGCATGTTCTGGGCCAGTGCTGGCCCTTGTGGGTGGACCTAGAAAAATTGTCAGGGCCACCTCCAATGACCAGGCTCCATGTCAGATATACATTTGCAACATACAAATTTAACTGGACATCCTATATTTTTGTTAAATCTGGCAACTATACTCCAAATAAATTGAATTATGCTCACCTCTAGAGTTACTTGTCATGTTCGATCACCCTTTAAAAAATCATACTCCAAGACCCCTTTCACTTTCTAGTACTTATTAATTATTTTAAGGAGATGATAAAATTTATAGATTAGAAAGTTATTAAATGAGATCATTTTTTATAACTTGATTTTTTTTTTTTTTTTGAGATTGGGTCTTGCTCTGCAGCCCAGGCTGGAGTGCTGTGGCACTGCCATAGGTCCCTGCAATCTCAGATATCTGAGCTCCAGTGATCCTCCTGCCTCAGCCTTGTGCACCACCACACCCAGCTAATTTTTCTTTTTCTTTTCTTTTTTTTTAATGGAGACACAGTCTTGCAATGTTGCTCAGGCTGGTCTTAAACTCCTCACCTCAAGCAATCCTCCCACCTTGGCCTCCCAAAGTGTTAGGATTACAAGCATGAGCCACTGCACCCAGCCTATAACTTGATTTTATATAATTGGCATTTATATTCATGATAACTCTATAAGGAGAAAATTCACGTTTAATTTTAATTCAGCCTTAAAAATAAGGCTTAATTCTCCACAGACAAGCATGAAATAAATATGCCAGTATAGACTTCTGGGAACCAGAGAGAGAGATTTTACTCTTACGATTGGAACCATCTGGCAATTTTTTTGTTATGGACCATGACCTTTTACACACAGAGAAACATCCAATTTCAAATCCTGGACAGTTTTAACCAATGATGTCACAGCAGAGGACTGGGTATTTTGAGCTTGAAATCAAATCTATATCATATTGGTAGAGATTGAAAATTGAAATTTCACCCTTGCCAATTTTAGACAGGGCCAGATTCATGCCATCAAAGTTTTAATACTTACAGACTACCTTCTGATGGCTGATAAGAGATGAATTCCAAGAAATTTATTCCAAATCCCACTGAGCGTCATGCCCTTTGTCAAGACAGTCCCTATAAAAGGTTTTACAAAACTTTCCCCTCACAAGGAAACCTACTTGCTCATCTGAATCATCCAGAGTGTGAGAGGAGATTTGTTAGGACTTAGCAATTAGCCTCGTTGTGTGACCTTTGCTTGTTGAGGTCCCTCAAACCTTGGGGACAATTCAGAGCGTGGGTAGTAATCTTGATGATCTCTGGCCCCTGAATTCATCACAAGGGGATTCCAAGGCCCTCTGCATTTCCTTTAAAGTCCCTAGTGATTTTGATTTGAAATAAGAAAGACCCAATTCTTGACCTCAAAAGTGCTGTGGGAATGACATGGCTGTTGTCTCGGTCATCATCATTCTCTACCTGCAGCTATGGTGCTCTGCACCCACTGCCTCGTGGCCCTTAACACATTAACTGCCATGTGAGTTGTATTTAACTCATGCTAGTTTTGAGTCCAGGGCCTTGTGACTCATGTGTAACTCACACATCTCTTTACCTTGGGAGCTGAGTGGTGCACAGACAACTCATGCTGCCATGCTGTAGCATACATGTTACGTGATGGGTGGCCCTCTAGGCAAAACCCTGCAGTTGGTTCTTGAAAATCTTACTTTTTGATGTTCTTATTGTTACAATTAATATAGACAATTTAATTCTAAAAATGTGGATTGCTTTGCATATAACTCGCTCACAGAAAAACAATAAAAAATAACATTTTTCATTAAATTAGAAAGGATCATTTTGTTTTCAAAGTTTTTATCCTATTTTCATAATAAAACACCATGGCCCCAAGGAAAAAAAAATTGTTTTTCTAGTGTGGCAGTCAATGTGTTAAACTGGGAAGTACCTCCCAGCCTAGCCCTGAATGGTTGCAGAGAGAGGGCGTCTCTCTAGGTGGACACTGCAGGGCAAGCAGCTCTTTGTGTTTTCACAACCTCCCTCTCAAGGAACTCAAGACAAATCCCCAATGCTGGTTCAGAAGAGATTTCATTGGTTCCCATTACATCTCACTAAAAAGAAATCTCTCCTCTGAGTTTGCCCCCAGGGTTCCAATTGGGTTTCTGCAAATCTCAATTCTTTTCTTCTCCACAGTGAGTTCCCTACTCGCCCAGGGCAGTTTCAGTCTTTTATTTTTTGAAACTAACTTTAGAACCCTAGATCATCATGTAAGTTTAGATGTTTTCTTTAACATTTCA
The DNA here is from genome assembly GCA_004363605.1 of Indri indri. Classification (NCBI taxonomy): domain Eukaryota; kingdom Metazoa; phylum Chordata; class Mammalia; order Primates; family Indriidae; genus Indri; species Indri indri. The sequence continues at coordinate 3,473 of RJWJ010003744.1, read as the reverse complement.
TCCAAAATGGCTAAAATAATCATGTAAGTAATGATCTTAGTGACCTACTGATTCATTTGCTCATTCCAACATTTATCGAAATATTTTGGCACATCAGTGTGAGCCAAACAACTTGGGTTCCTGCCTTCAGGAATCCCATAGCTCAGTAGGAGAGGCAGGTGCAATAGAAATAACATTTTAAAAAAATATTATCGGAGTTCCTCTCAATTCCCTCTAAATCTCGTTGCTCTGAAACTTCTCACACATTAAAATAATAACATTTATTTTCTTTAGGAAAAATACAGTAGTTCCCTAAAACAAAGGGACAATTACTCAAGTTTGGGTTTCAAATTAGACTTCTTTCTAAGTACATTTAGAGCAGTAGTCTTGAAAGCTAGGTTTACTTGAGAGAAAAAGAAGTTTGCTAAATCCTAAAAATTTTTCTTTAAATATCAGAGAGGAAAGCTTGGAGGATCACTAGGGTATAAATCATAGAACAGGGAGGACTATATTCAGGCAAGAATATAGTCCATGAAATCAGCGAAGTTTCAGCCCCCTGAAGAAGAGCAAAAGTCCCTCCCAGTTCTGTGGGAGGAATGCGAGGATGATTGAAAGAGGGTAAAACCAGGGCAAGATACTGCCTGGGCCCACACTAGCCCTAACACACATCATGTCCTAGGCCTCAGCCCAGAGTGGGAATAGGGGGCAAGATGATAGGTGTGGCGGGGAATGAAAGCATGTTGGATCAAACCAAGTAAACAGAATGAGACTAAATTGCTGCTGGGGAAGGCATTTCCCATCCATCCTTTCTTCTGGGTATATGGGTCACTGAAACTAGGTATGGTCATGTGACTTACTCTGGCCAATAAGACATAAGCAGAAGTGACTTTTTCACCTCTGAGTAGAAGAACCAATGACACAAGATTCTCCATGCTATCTTCTGCCAGGCAACTGAGAAGGACACAGATGGCATCAGTACAAGGTACTGGAGCCTCTGGCAACCTGGATTCCTAAGAGTGTAGAGCAGTGATATTTGTTTTCCATCTGTCCTTCATTTTATTTCTCGATTTGTTCTGAACTCAAGGGGAGGAAACAAGTGGGCTGGACTGGAAACCATGAATTCAGTTTTGGATTTGTGAATACGTGATGCCTGAGACATCCAAGAAAATATGTTAAGTAAGTAGGTGGATATATGGATACACAACTCAAAGGAAAGATCTATAGAGATATAAATTTTATATAGAAAGAATATATAAATGCTTTCTCCCACCCCTAACTGCATTTCCCTCATTAGAAAATATATTTTGAATCCAGGAAGGATTTAACTTATGATCATCCTATTTAATTAATGCTAAGTAATTAGAAGAAAACTGTAAACATGGACACATTATTTTGAAAACCTGTGATATAGTGTTTTCATTTACACATGCATAGAGAGAAACTAAATGACATTGCTATATTTATCTTTTTTAAAACTGCCTATAATTCTATTTTAGCAGAAGATGAATCCATTTATTCCTAACAGTGATACCAAATACAAATTGAAATTAATGAACCGCAGTCCTTAATTGATTCATTCCTGGATACTTTTTAAGGTGATTTTAAACACAGAAGATTAGGAGCATTTAAAAATACATAAAGTAAGCAAATACTTTCCTAAGAAGACTAAAATTTTACACTCCACAATTTATCTTTCATAAAGAGGTAGCTTCAAATTATGAGAAAGTTGAGGGTGAACCAGAAAGCATGCATCTAGGTGTGTATGTACATAGAGAATAAGGCAAAAATGAGTTCACAATACTACAAAGCAATGTGCTCCTATTTGAAGTGAAAAAATGCTAATATTTCATGTTTTTCAGCTTACTATGAAAATCACAGGACCATTGTCTAGTGAATTCGGCCTCATCTTAGAAAGAAGAGCAATTAATGAAAGCAATCATCATGGTGAAGAAACATGAATTTTAGGCTTCCAAGCAATTGTGGTGGGGTATGGTAGAGAAGGGGATGTCAGGGAGAGAGAGAATAGCTGTTTGATATATTATAATATATTATAATGAATTTTATATGGAAATGGGTGGTATTCAATCTGGTACAGTTCCAGAAGATCGAAGATACAGACACAAATTTTGCTTTCAAGTGAGGACTTAAAAATTATTTTTTCTACTTCTGATTCTAGAGTAACACATATTCATTGTAAAGACTCTTAAAAAATATAGAAAAGCAAATGTTAACAACATCACCTATAAACCCTTCACCCAGAAATAATCACTGGTAATATTTTGTGTACATAAATATATATATGTACATATGTTGTCATTCATTAATCATTCAGCAATTATTTACTGAGCACCTATTATGTTTCGGATACTTTGTTAGGCAGTGGGATATCGCAGTGAACAAAAAAGTCCCTGTTCTTAGGAAGCCTCCATTCCAGTGGTGGGAGACAGATAATAAACAAATAAGTTGGCCGGGTGCCATGGCTCACACCTGTAATCCTAGCACTCTGGGAGGCCGAGGTGGGTGGATCACTCAAGGTCAGGAGTTCGAGAGCAGCCTGAGCAGGAGCATGACCCCGTCTCTACTAAAAAAATAGAAAGAAATGATCTGGACAACTAAAAATATATATATATAAAATTAGCCAGACATGGTGGCACATGCCTGTAGTCCCAGCTACTCGGGAGGCTGAGTCAGAAGGATCGCTTGAGCCCAGGAGTTTGAGGTTGCTGTGAGCTAGGCTGATGCCACGGCACTCTAGCCCAAGCAACAGAGCAAGACTCTGTCTCAAAAAAAAAAAAAAAAAAAAAAAAAAAAAAAAACAAAAAAACAAGTCAGTTGGTGAGGAGTGAAATAAGAAAAAATAAAGTTGAGTAAAGAAGATGAAGCATGATGACATGTGGGAAGTAGGATATATTTCAGGGTTAAGATGATATTTGAACAAAAACCTAAAAGAAGGAACCAAGCCGTGAGAATGTGTGGGAGAAGAGCTTTATAAATACACACAAAATCAGGTTTAATAGCTTTGTAACCCATATTTGCATTTAACAATGTATGGTGAACATCTTTTTTGTAATAAAATGTGTTTCACAAACATTATTTTTAATGCATATACAGAAATCTATTGTATGGTTGTGTTGAAATTGATGCAATTCTCTGTTGGACATTTAGGTTGGGCCCTGTACTGCTATTATACTGTCTTTTAATATAAATTTTTATGTGCAGATCTGATTAATTTGTTTAGTTAATTTTGTTTTGTTTTCTTAATTTTCTTCTGGCACAGTTTCATATGAAAATCTATCATGTGCTATACTCAAGTAATTTTTTAATGAAAATAAAGATGTGTTCTGGAAATCCTTTTGTTCAATGGCTCAAATTAACCGTAGTTATGAGTAAGACACTGATGTCAATGAATCATGTGGAGTTTGAATTAAAATGCTGTTTATAAAATAACCTAGAAGTAGCATTAGCCTAAAGGTACTTTTTAGCACTTAAAAATC
>RJWJ010003743.1:0-82885 GCA_004363605.1 Indri indri | reverse complement strand
AGGACGTTTGGATCCAGGGACAGGAGACACCAGAGCCAACCAGTCCAGCCACAGTGCCTGTGAGTCCTCTAGGCAGTGGGCAGAGGAGTCCCGGAGTTAGCGTAGCCCCCGAGCACAGCCCTGTGGCCTCCCAGTCCACCCACAACAGCAGCCATGGGGAAGAGCAAGGAGGACAGAGCTCTGTGGGGGCTGGGCAGCCACATGGGAGTACCTTGACCTCGACCCCTCCCTCGGAAGAGGGCCGGGGTTGGAAGGGCCGCGCGAGGAGACTTGGCAATTTCCTTTTGCGAATGTGCTGCCTCCTCCCGACCAGAAAGGCCTGCTGTGTGCGGCGGAACAAGGTGCTGCCAGTGAATGAGGAGACAGCTGAGGAAGCAAGGGCAGGTCAGAATGTTCCAGACCATGGCTTTTCCTTCAGCCTGGGATCCGGTATGAGACGACAAGTGGAGCTGAGCCTGGCAGAGTCACAGCCAATTGCAGTCTTCATGTAATAAGTACAAGAAATAATTTTTTTTCACTGGAAATCACTGAGCTATTGAAATGTTTGTTACTTGGCAAAAGCTGACTAGTATCAAAGAATACCAACAAAATTAAATTTCTCTTTTCCTTGTCAAAAAAAAATAAATAAATAAATAAATAAATACAGACTTGTCCTCTTTGGCTGCGTGACCGTGAATAATTTAATCTTTCTGAACCTTGTTTCTATCAATAAAATATAGATTATAATCTGTACCTTGCAGGTTATTATGATTGTAATGGACAAAGTTGAATTATAGATAATGTTGGAGCATAGCATTCAATAAATAGTAGCTATTGTTGTAAAAAAAAAAAAAAAAAAAAAAAGAGCCGATAAGTAAATTTCTCTTTTTCTTAAATTATGCCAGGATGTGCAGAGGCGTGAATAACAGCGTGGGCTCCGAAGTGCTGCCTCGCAAGCTGTGACGATGTCTTCTGTTAACTAGTTCACAATCATGCTGACGGGTCTCTGTGTGTCTTGGAATAATTTACTTAGCAAAGTAACTTTGATGAATCATTTATTCATCATTATTAAAGTATTTATAAATGCTGCTTTAATTCAGCCCCGGCTTCCTTTGTTTCCTCATAGAATATTGACCCCAAATAGGAATGCTTAGAGCAGTACTTCTGCTTGGCTTTGTAGTTTTATCTTGATCAAAAGAGTGCTGTTGAAGCACATGGCCTCTCAACCCACATTATAAACCCAATCCCCAGCCCCTCCCCCCAGTCCTGAGCTTCAGGGTTTCTCTACCTGCCTATCTGGCCCGGTGCTGGGCATATGTTAGGTAAGTGAGGGAAGGAGAGGGCTTCCCACTCAACACACCTGGGACAGGGGACTCTGTTCCAGATGCCTTGGCAATTAGTTATTGAGTGTTTAGCATGTACCAGACACCCTTCATGAGACTTGGCATGTATCATTCACTTAAATTTTTCAATGGTAATTTCTAAAACATATATAGCACTTTTAAGATGCCAAGCTGCGCTCTAAGTGCTTTGTCTATATTAACTCAATTCTTATAACAGCCCTACATATTGATACTATTGTGATCCCTGTTTTAAAGATGCTGGAACTGAAGCACAGAGAGGTTAAGTGAGTTACCCAAGGTCACACAGCTATAAAATGACAGACCTGAGATTCAGATCCAGGGAATCTAGTTTCAGAGGCCACACCCTTAACCACCATCTCTGCCTCTTGATAATCATATGAGAGAGGCACTATTTTTAGCCCATTTTACAGAGGCTAAGACTGCAACAAGGCTGGGTGTGGTGGCTCATACCTGTAATCCTAGCACTCTGGGAGGCCAAGGTGGGAGGATCAGCTGAGCTCAGGAGTTCAAGACCAGCCTGAGTAAGAGCAACCTGTCTCTAATAAAAATAGAAAAATTAGCTGGGTGTGGTGGCACGTGCCTATAGTCCTAGAAGTCCAAGAAGTTGCCCTAAAAATGTTAAAATTCAGTACTGCATGAAGCGTGTGATCAAGGGCAAGAGTATATACTGACACTCCCAAGACCAGCAGAGTTGGCCTCTGTACTGTGATACTTACCTGAGAAGTGACTTACAGGTGCGTGCTCTGATTGTACAGGAGACCAGAGGAAAAGGAAAAAGAAAACCTTAGGAGCTCTTCTTCTGAGCTGGACTCTTCCTTAGAAGAATGTTGTGAATGCTGTCAAGAAAACATTAAGCCTCAAGCAGAACCTAGAGTCGATTGACAGTCCTTGGATTCCATGACAAGATGTTTTTGTTAGTTATCGAAGGATGAAGAGGCACCAGTGGAATGGAGACTTGATAATATGCACAGCACGTTGGACGAATGGGGAAGTCCAAGCAGTCAAAGAGGCCAAGCATGAGATGTTGGACACAGGAAAATCTTTTAGAGCTCCTCAGATTATCACTGCACTTAAAGGGCCGCTGGATCTGGTACAGACTGAAGACATCTGCCCCGTAGAAAGCTCTGGTGCAGACCTACCACTTCCATCCTTTAACAAACATGACCTAGATGGATACCAAGTGTCTCATGCTGTGGTATCACCAAGCATAAAGACATGAACGAGACATGGTCCTGTCCCCTAGGAGCTAAGTAAGGGAGATAGTTGATTATACATAGATATTAACCATGAAGTATTATTATAGCTCAGAAACACGAACACTAATTCCCCTGCAATAAGGGTTATTCTGGGAGCTAGGAAAATGCCCTGACCCTAAGCCCAGCCATGCAGTGACACAGGGAACCGGATGCCCTAAATCACACAGTGGTCCACAACTCTGCATCTTAAGGTCCCCAGGTCCAACCCTCGAGTCCCTCAGACTGAGTGGCTTGCAGTGCCTACCGCCCTCACACGCCAACATTACATCCTGCAGCCACACAGATAAAAGTGGACAGCAAGCCAACGCCATCCTGTTTGCTGCTATTGGATTTATGACATGTCAAGTTTAAATAGCATGTGCAAGGCTTGCAAGGGAGGCGACACAGAATTCATTTCTCAAGCCCATCAAGGCTCTAAGGCCACCTTTTTCTCCTCCCTGCTGGGGCCGGGAGAACAATTTCATGACATCCTGATGCTGAGAAAAGGCCTCCCTGGATTTCCACATTCAGCTTTGCTTCTGTCTTTTTGCTCTCAAGTCCCCCAACAAATACCAAAATAGCATACATGCCACTTACCAGTACCCGAAAGATACCAATTAACCTTCATGCAAGTTTGCTTCTGCTGAGTGTAAGCCCTAGCCTCATTCCTGGGGCTGAATTATTAATCCCTTACAAACAACCACCATCATCACACCACTGGCGCCCGGATGAGGTAGCTGGCTCTAATTTAGGGCCGCTCTACCCACCTTTTGTGCTTTTCTTTATCCGAACGTGAGAACCTATTTCCCTGTCTTCCCTTCCCCCTCACCAGCAAATTAAACTGCTCAGTTGCCCCCAGCTCTTCCCAATAACGGAGGCAACTTGGACTTGACCCATTAAAGGCGAGCGCCCAGAAAGATTTGCTACGGTACCCAGCAAGTCTCATTTTGATAATTGATTGGTAAGACAAGCATTTGGGTTGCAAAGCAGCCTCAGTCAGGTTTCCATTTTGCAGCAAACCCCCAAATTAAAAATCACCTCCAGGGGATAATTCTTTTGCAAATAACATGAGCTGGGCTATTTCTGTTTTTGTTAAGCGTACTGTCACTCCAGGCTGGTGTCTCATATATTATTCCAGCTGCATGAAAAAAAAAAGCCCAGAATAATAGCATTGGCAACAGAAATGATGGCAAAAATAGAAATGTAAATTTACAGCCATGAAACAAGGTGAAAACCATACTCCTCAACAAAAAGTCGAAGCCCACTTTAGACAAGAGAAAATTACAAAATAGGGCCCCTAAATCCAGGTGATTTAATCACTGACAAGGCAGACAGCATTTGGGTGCTATGTTCTGCTGTGGTCAAACTTGAGTTAGGCTAGAATCAGCTGGGAAGCAGAGGCCTTGAACTCTGGGATTCAGATGAACAAGTGTGATTTAATTGCTGAATTATTTTATGCTGAAGTCACAGTAAACTGTGGCCGTACCTTAGATCTCTGCCTTTGCCCATGATGTTACTTCTGAATACTGTACCCTTTCCACCCTTGGCAAATGGATCATTCCTCCTTATTCTTAAAGACTCAGCTCAACTGTCTTCTCCTCCAGGAAGCCTTCCTGATTTTTGGCCATATTTCATCTCCTCCTATGTCCCATCACATATTGTTTAATAGCACAGTTGTAGCATTAATGGTTGACTTTTCAGTCTCTCACACTACACTGCTAGTTCCTTGAGAGCAGGCAACTGTCTTACTCCTCTTTTAATCTCCAGCAACTAGCACAGTGCCTGGAACATGACAGGCATTCAGTAAATGTTGAATGAATGATATGCCTAAATACATAAACTATATGAGATAAAATAAACAACTGAATTTAAAAAGAACTGATTATTCTAGAATCAGTCTGTTGATTTATTTGGTGATTTATTTTTTCAACATGGTCTTCCTAAGTGCCTACAAGATGCTTGGCCTTGCACTGAATAAATATTTAGAGATTTATATTATTTATTTATATTAACTTATCTAAGAACTGAAAATAGGAGAAAAGGAGATAGGAGACAGGAGATAGGAGAAAAGGACAGAGTCTCCACTTTCAAGAAATGTATAATCAGATTTGTACATTTCTAGGTGAGGGTAGTAAGAACAGCCCAAGATGGAATTTTGTAGCCCAATAGTATCATCGTACTGGCACACCTGGCTGGGAGTTAAGAAAACATATTCCCTCGCACGATCCCAGCACTGGTTCATTGGGTGACCCTGGGCAAGTCCTTCCACCTCTCTGGACCTTCATTTTGTCATATGTCATGTCAAAGAGTCGGAAAAATACTGAGATAATCGGCTGCTCATATGGAAGAAACTGAAATTAAATTTCTGCCTCCTACCATACAGAAAAATTAATTCCAGGTGGATTAAAGACCTAAATGCAAAATAGTAAAACTCTAAAACTTTTCCAAAAACAAAACTGTAGAAGTTTATCTTGTATGGCATCAGATTAGGAGGGGTTTTCTTAACAAAATGTGAAAAGCAAAAACCGTAAAGGAGACATCTGACAAATTAGACTACCTTAAAACAAACACACACATCCCCTAATCAAAGTGAAAAATGAAGTGACAACCTGGGAGAAGATATCTGCGACCCTCATGATGAAAAATGGAAGACTGGCCAGAATATCTAAGAACTTTTGTAAATCTATTAGAAAAAGACAAACAACCCAATAGAAAAATGGTCAAAGTATATGAAATATAATTCACAAAGGAGGAGAATGATGAACTTATGAGAAGACATTCCACCTGACTAAAAATCAGGGAATCTCAATTAAAAATCACAGTGAGATACCAGTTCATACTCATCAGATTGGAAAAAATCAAAAAGCCTCATAATACCTAGTTTTGTCAAAGATGTAATGCCATGGGGACTCACATGCTTCAGATAGCAATGTAAACGGGTACAGCTATTTTGACAATAACTGCTGAGGTTGAAGCTGTTCCGATCCCACGACTCAGCAATTCCCCTCTCACTACACACAGGGAGATCTATATCTTGTATAGATATTGCCGCATTATTTGTTATAACCAGACATTGATAACACTTAAATGACCATTCCTGGTAGATTGGAAAAACATAGCACAGTAACATAGTGTAGTTACTATAGTATAGTATGATAGTATAATCATACAAGGGAGTCCTACACAGCAGTTAAAAGTAATTCACTAGATCTACACATAATACCGTGGCTAAATCTCAAAAACATAATGCTGAGGAAAAGCAGAAAGTTGCAGAATTATGCATACTGGATGATGGCATTGACGTAAAGTTTATGCAAATCAATGCTACATCATTATGGGTGAAGACTTACCAACGTGGCAAGGTATAAAAACTGGGCAGAAAATGTGCTCTCCAAATTCAGAAACTTCTGGAAGAAAGAGCATGATGGCAACGTGGAACAGGAAACCAAGAAGTCCTCAATTACACAGTAGCATTTCATTTAGTAAAATGAGTAGAAAATACAACATTTTTCACACCTCAGTAGTAGACATAGGAGTGCCTGCTATATTCTTTTCTGTATTTTCACTATTTCATGTGAAATATTTTATTACTGTTTAAAGTGGAAAGAATACAGACCAAATGTTCATCATCATTATCTCTGGAGGGAGGGAGGATTGCGAGTAGTTTTATTTGTTTATTAATTAATTTATTTAGCTCGCCCATGTTTTCTAAGCTTTCTCTAATGTGCGTTATCACTTTTAAAGAAAAATAAAATAAAGGTTATTTATAAAAGGAAAACAACACAAGAGTGTCTGGAGTAGACTGTTTTAAAGGTCCCTTCTGACACTTGAGCTCCGTTAGGACTGTCTCACCGTCAGCACAAGTGTGGGCTCTGTCCTCAGCCAATGGTTGTTCAAGGTCCCCGTGAGAAACTAGCAAGGACAACACCAGCCAGTGTCTGAACTGATCCAGACGGACTTTGGTGTCTGCTCCTGGAGATCAGAAGCTGGGACGGTGGAGCAGAGTGTCTGCCAGGCCTCAGGACGAGGTGGCTGTGGACTGAGCCGTGGTGCCGTCTCGGGCTGGGCTCAAGTACACTGAGGCTGTTGACAGCCTGGGCTCTAGAACAAGCTGTAATCCTCATTCTACCCCTGCTGACACCATTCACAGCATGATCTTGAGCAGGTTAGTTTAAACCATTTATGCCTTGATTTTTACATTTGTAAATTAAGACTGATCACAGCAATTCCCTTGTAGGGTCACTGGAGAATTAAATAAAATAATCCTCTATGAATGTGTCTAGCCGAGAGCCTATAGCAGGCTGCGGCAGGGCCTGGCCCGGGCTGTAGCTGAGCCAGTGAGCCAGAGGCTGGAGGCTGGGTGCACTCTGGGCAGGGCAGGCTGGGGAGCTGGGCAGAGTCGCACTGGGGAGGAGGACAGAGGGCCCACTTCAAAGTATACACTGTGGGGCAGGCTGCTTGGCTTCAGAAGGCAATCCACGAACTCAGCCCTCAGAGGCAGGATCTGCTCAAACCTGGGAGGCAGAGGGAACACGGGGGAAATTAGCCATCTCCCCACTAACGGGGGCTCTTCGCCCAGGATCCATTGCTGCCAGCCCATAGGCACTTGCCCCCTTAGGGAAAACTGGGGTCTTTGGGGGATCATGCTTGGGGAAAGCAGATAAAAGCCTTAGCTATGTGGCCTTAGGTAAGTCACTACACCTCTCTGGGCCGCTGTTTTCTCATTTATGAAATGAGGAACTTGATACCTGGAGAGATATTTGCAGGAGGAAAGAGATCTTGGTTCTGTCCAGCCCTGTCTTTCACTGGCAGTGTGGCTTTGGGGAAATCTCTCACAGTCCCAGTCCTCAGTTTTCTCTTCTGTAAAGTGATGATGTGAAGACAACGTTCTCCAAGGGCCTCCAAGCTTCAGTCGCATGCGCATGTGCGCACACGGTATGGACCCAAGTTTAACCCTGCAGGGCTCAGGGCAGACTGAACTACCTGGCACATTAAAATCCTGTATCCAAGAAGAAAAAGAAAGCGGGGGAGGAAAGAAGGAAGGGAGGGAGGGAAAGCAAAGCAGCCGCACACATTGAGCATGGCCACCCCCCGAGCGGCTGCCTACAGGGTATGACGAGGGAGGCACTGAGCAGCCTCTTCCCTGGAAAAACCCAGCTTGCCCCAACCTTGCCGGCCGCAATGCCTGGAATGCCACCATTAGCATGCCGTTCCATTGGGCCTCCAAAAATTTTCAGTCTCCCAGATCTTTGAAAATGCCATGTCCAAAGCAAGGCTAAACCTGGGGCGTTACCTTGTCAGCTTGGTCCCCAGTTTCACAACTGGCTATAAGCAAAATTCTAGGAGAACAAGTTACAGATGGGGCTGAATTGGGGGAATCACGAAAAAGGGTGGGTGTTCCAAAAGCAAACTACCTTCGTGCAGGCATTGGAAGGGACTTTCCAAGTCAGTGTGTGACAAATGCCCTCTTGTTTCCTACCTGCTCCCTATGCGGGACCCCTCTCTGTTGCTGGACTTACTGTCCCCCTTGTACAGTAATGGCTCAGAGGGTTTAGGGAGATTATGCAGCCTGACATTAAGCTGGGGCCCAGAGGGATGAGACCCTCTTGACCAAGGTTCCGTGGTAGGTTACGGGTAGAGCTTCAACCAGGGCAGTAACAGTGGCGGTAGCAGCTACCTTTTACTGAATACTTACTAAGGCCAAGCCGCGTTCTTAGTCATGTGACCCTCACAACGCCCTATAAGGCAGAGACTATTAAGATTCACCTTCCACAGGTGAGGAAACGGAGGCACAGAGAGGTGAAGCTTCCTGGTGCCTTCGAGGTGGGCGCCTGGACTGGCGTGTAGGCTTTGGCTGCAGGGCTGGTGCACACGATCACCAGGCAACGCTGCTGGCTCGCCTGGGTTTCTGGCCTCCTGGGCCCAGGTTCTGTCCTCCACCAATTTTCCTAAGTCTGGCCCGACCCCTGGTCCTAAATCTGGGCCTCATCTCCATCTCACTAACCCGTCAGGCCCTGAAGGCCCTCGAAGCTTCCCTTCCTTCCCTTCCCCTACTCCTCTCTCCCCTTACACTGAAAGAGAGAAGCTGCTGCAGAAACGATGTCAGAGAAAGTGATGAATGAAGGCTGACCCTGGGCAGGGCTCATGTGGCCCTGGACTCAGCCCACCTCTCTCATGCTGATCTGACAGGCAGGACACAGAGCCCCAGGGTGGGAGCAGGGGCCAGGGCTGTCTCCTGGGGCCACCCCCACATTACTAGGGCAACTGGGCAGAGACTCCCCACCTATTCCTGCCCCAGGTCACAGTAGCCACCCCTGCCAGAGCCCTTCCATGAGCCAAGCCATTCTTCAGGCCCAGATGACACGTGCTCCCTGAGTGCTGGTGACAGGCGCCCAGCTGGAAAAATGATGGACCGCATGATGGGGCAAAGTGCGGGTTCTCCTGCACAGGAAACAGCAGCTGCCACCAAGGCTGGAGGTGGCGGTGGCGGGGCATCATCGCAAAGGCATGTGCACGCGTGCTGATGCACATCTGCTCTCACACACACGTGCTCACATAGTCGCTGCATCCCGGCTGCACGAATGGGACCCAGGAAGATGAAGTAAGTCTCAGCTCACAGGGGAAGGCACCCACTGCCACCACCCCTCTCTGGAAGATAGCAATCGCAGCAGCAGTGCCTTCTGCATGGATTGCATCCAGTGGGCAAAGCAATTCCACACCCACGGGATCAGCAGATAAATAGGGGTTAAAAACTGGAGCTGGACAGTCCCTTTCAGGCTGGAGGGTGACAGGCAAGCGACTGAACCTGCCTGTGTCTCTGCTTTCCCATCTGTTCAACAGGGTTAATAATAGCACCTGGGGAAAGCCACAGCCATGGAGGAGTTAGGGCGGCTCCACTGAAAACCCAGAGATCATTCAGCTCTGCTCCCATCCCCTTCAGCTGCTGATGGCTGCAGCTTCCCGACTGCCCAACTGCCCAGTGCTCTAAATTTATCGTCTTCCACAGTAGGCACCCTTCTGAGATGCTTGAGTGAATTCTTGGAAAGAATGATGCTAGCCTGGGAGAGAGACAGTGACGAACCACAGGTGCATACGCATGCACCACACTGGCGTGGCCACTGCAGGTCCAGCCTGCTTCCCACGTCTGCTGTCTCTGCCACGGCTTGGTGCTGGGCAGACCCTCCAGCCCACCACACAGACTCCTGGGGCAAGACTGGGAAGAAATAAGGCCACACTGCAGAACTGCCAAGAAGCAAACCCGAAGCTCTTTCGAGACAGCCAGTGAGAGCATTTAGCGTGCAAAAGTTAGTGTGGAGTGCTCGGCATGTGCTCAATCAGTCCAGTGTTCATTCATCAGATCCGGTTAATACCTGCTGCCTGCCCAGCCCTGGGATGGGTAGTACAAGGTGGGCAGCAAATGGGAGGATGCCACTCAGGCAGCCCCGGAGACATAGACAGAGGTGACACAGATCTTCCCCAACACCTGTCACGGTGCCTAAAGTTCCACCATCAGGAATAAAGTCTGTGGCTATTGACATCCATGTTTGTCTATGTATGCATAATAGAGAGATCCTCCTTCTCTTTCTGGAATTGTTTCCTTTTTTAATTTTGTTACCTCTATAGACAGATTCTCAGAAGGCCAGAAATGATGGGGACTTCAGGGAGCTTCTAGCCTGTCCATTTCCAAATTCTAAGTCAACGCAGAAAATGCACAGAAGTGGAACAATGCCATTGGACTGGGATGGCAGTGAGTAAGAGGGCTAGCCCAGCCTCCTTCGACCCCTTTGCTCATGATGGCTCCTGACTTCCCCTGAAGAGTTAGGGAAGCCTTCTCAAGATGTATTTTTATGATTGGGCACAACTGCAGGACACAAAGATTCCAAACACAGTGGCTTAAACAAGACAATGGTGTTCTTCTCTCTCCTGTAAAATTTAGATGTAGGCAGCAAAGAGCTGGGGGGTGGGGGGAGTCCATAGTCATCTGTTTGCTTCTGCTCCACATCCTCATGGTCCGAGATGGTGGCATTTGGTTCCAGACAGCTGGGTGGAGGAAGTGACAGAGAAGAAAGGCTCCCGGAAGGTGCTGAGGACCCTCCATTTGCATCCCATTGGTCATGATGTAGTCATGTGGCCACATATGGCTGCCCAGGCTGCTGGGAAATGTAGTTTTACTTCCAGGTGGCCGCGGGTTCAGCTAAAAGCTTTACGACTATGAAATAAGGGGAGAATAACTATCAGGGTAAGAGATTAGTGGTCACTGCCCTACCAGTTCAATCCCCCACTTTATTAGTGACTAAAATGACGTGCTAGGGTGATTACAAGATCATTGGTTAAGGCCCTAATGCTCAAAAGATTTTCCCCAACACCCACCCCAGGGCCTGAGTTAGACAAAATTGAAAAGATAAGCCCTTGCCTTGCCAGTGGGAAGGGAGCTTGCCAGCCAGCACTGATGGCATGATCAATGAGGCAACAAAGCCAAGTACAAACAGAATGGGAGCAGTGACACCAAAGCTCCCAAATCTATGAGGGTTTGAGAAGGGTTAAGGACAGAGAGTGCCCCCAGCTGAGGCTGGATGGGTGAGAGGGTGTCCAAGAATGGGAGCAGGTAAGCCAGGCAGAGGGAACAGCATGCACAAAGGCCAGAGGCCGGGTTGGGAAGCTAAAAAGAGATGCAGTATTTCCAGAACATCAAAGGCAAAGGGGGTATGATGGTTAATTTCACATGTCTTCTTGGAACGTGTCTGGGGATGAGACCATCATTGAACTTGTTGAACTGTGGGTAACAGATTGTTCCCAAGGCTTGAATATAGGTACATATCCCAACAGTTCTGTTTATCTGGAGAACCCTGACTGGTGCAGGAGGGGATTGCAAAAGATGAGGCTGGACAGATGGCAGGGACCACGTCCTGAATGGCCTGTGTGCCATTCAAAGCCATTCCGATTTTATTCTGTGGAAAACGGGGAGTCATTGGAGACTTCTGAGCAAGAGAGGAGTCCAACTTGCCTGTTAAATCAGGTTTTGGGGGTGTGGTGGGGGTGGTGGTAGACCAACATGTATCGTGGGCCTGCTGTATGTGATAAACACTGTTCTAGAAGCTTTAGATGAGAGGGGTCAAGGCCAGCGGCAGGGAGGCAGGACAAGATGCCTGGATGTGCTGGTGTTGGGAAAGGAGCAAAGGCAGGAACGACCCCCGGGTCTCCAGCCTGGGCAGCTCCACCTGGACAGGATTCTCTTGCCCCATGTCTGACGCTAGGTCTGTATGATTCTTTGTGGAATGAAAAATGAATGGCTAAAGAGATACAGACCCTAACACAGCAGGGTTGTGGGTCCAGCAGAATGTGGTAAGCAAATAGGTTCCTAATTCAATTCCAGTACTTGTTGACTAGCTGAATGAATGAATGGCCCAAGGATGTCAGATACAGTACGCTACCTGCACTGGCCCAATGCGCCCTCCAATCTGATGGTGGCACTTCCAGTACAGCACAAGTAGACGGTGACACCCAGATTTCAGGGAATGCTGCACTCCCACCCTTCCTCCAAAACATCCTCTCTCCTGAGGAATATATGAAATTATACTATTTAGAGCTTAAAATCCTTAAGCCTTAAATCCTAGTAAAGGAAAAATCCCCTGGAGAAGGACCCCCTCTACTCCATACTACATCATTTCCCCCCAGGTGTTGATGGCGGCTCTCAGAGCAGGAAGGGGTGAGGAGGAGAGAGGAAAGAATGGGACATATTTGAGGGAGAAACAGAGGAGAGGAAGGGAGGCTGAGTGTCCCCAAGGCCAGCCCCATCCCTTGGCAGTTTTGCAGAAGATGAGCTGTCTTTGGAGAGGGAAAGAGGAGAACTGGGAGAGGCAGGCTGGAGTCCATCAAAATCTTCGTTGCCCTTTGAAGGAGACCCAAGTGCTAAGGATGGGAAGATTAATCCAGTGACTAAACCTGGTGGCAGGCTCTTACTGTTGACACATGGGGACCTTTTCATACCACGTTTTAAATATATTTCTGCCCAGGAGAGGCAGTTGATAGGCTCAGAAAGACCTAATGGAAAACAGCACCTCATACTGCAAGTCAGCAAAGCTTGTCAACCCGGGCGCCATCATCCCTCACCTCCTCCTTCATTTGTATAGAAATGGCTCAGACATAGAGAAGAGAAATTTCAAAAGCCAAACAAAAAATCAATACTGTGGAGATAACCCAGCATTAATACAAAAACCAGAGAGGGCTTCTTTGTCTCGCACCGCAGCAGTGCTATCAATCACGCTCCTCGGGCGGACCTGGGAGGCCACCTTTGCTCAGAGCAGGCAGGAGCCATTTTAGTTAAAATGCCCGTGGAGAGCGGGGCTTAGGTGGAGCTAGGGGCAGGAGGGAGACAGATAGTCCCCAGCCCCAAGTCGCTCCTCTAGAACTCCTGGCCACAGTTTCCAGGTCAAGGCCTAAAAGACAGGATGATGAGGGTAGAAAAAGACACATTGGATTGACAAGAAAATACAAAGTGGGACACGCATGTTAGACTTAAAGTGTGCATAAGCTCAACATGATGCCCATATGCACAAGACCATCTATTCCAAGGCCAGCCAGGACCAAGCTCAGGCAGCCAGTTCTAACCAGGCGGGATCACATGGTCCTAGGGGTGGCCAACCCCTAAAGAGGGACACAGAGCCCACACTGCTGGGGACAAGCCCCGGCCCACTCTTACCTCCCTGCCCTCATCCTGTCAGCAAAAGGCCTCGGACACACAGCGTCTGGGATGGAAGGAGGTGCTTCTCCCCGTTCTTCTTTTCTCAGCTCTATTGCCTTTTCCTCGCCCCCTGATCCAAATCGGGGTCTCTGTCATGTGCCTCATTCCCTGCCCCGTCTTCCCTCCCAAGGCCTCGCTATTATGCATGATTATGTGTTCGTGGACATCGCTGTTTGTCTTTCTCTCCCGTTAGACAGGAGGTCACAGATCTATCCCCAGCATTGGCCCAAATAGAAATTGTTACATGAACAGAAACCTCATTAACGTTCATGTGGTTCCTCCCAGGGTGGCTTCTCCCTCCCAGTTGCTCTGTTTAAACCCGCCCAGAACACCCCCTGGACTCCTCGTTCTGCACTTGTCTTTCCCTCCTCTGGTCTTCTCGAGTTCAACAATTTAAGGCTTCTGTGGGCACAGTCTAAGAATCATAGGACCTTGAGCTGCAATGGACTTTAAGGATCATCTCCTAATCTCTGGGGAGCTTTAAAAAACGGTAGCAACACCCAGGCCTCATCCTGGAACAAGTATGTCTGAGTCACAGCGGGGCTCAGGTATTGGCATTTTAAAAACTCAGTAGTTGATGGCAAAGTGCAACCAAGGTTGACAGCCACTGTCTGATCCAGCCCTTTCAGGAGATCTGTATACATTTGGGCAGGTTGTGTCCTGCACAACTCTAGAGGACGCCATTCACCCACAGCCCACGCCATAGTGCCCTTGGAGGAGTTGTGCAGTGCACAACCTGCCCAAAGGGACCGCTGGTTTCATGTCAAAGGAAGTCGAGGCTCAGGGCAAAGCGGTTTAGCCCAGGTCGCACAGGTAGTTAGCGTTGGAGTGTTATTGGGAGCCCATGCACCCAGCTTTCTCTCATGGCAATTTGCAGTCTTCCACCGGGCTACACAAAGTGTGGTCCTTGCTCCAGTTTGTTAGGAATACAGACTCTTAGGCTCCACCTCAGACCTCCAGAACCAGACTCTGCATTTTACCAAGGCCTCTAGACAATCCCAGGGCATCTTGAAAGTCAGGGAAGGACTGCCCAGCACACTGCGTCTGCAAGGAGGCTTCCTGGAGGCTGGGCTGTACTCCACAGCTGCCATTTCTCATGAATCTTTTCTGCACGTAGTAGGCGATCAATACGTATCTGCCGATTGATTGATTGAGAAATCTGTGGTTTGCATTAGATACCAGCCCCCTGAGTATTGCTGTGTTGGAAATGACGGACTTTTCAAGTTCCCGTAATCGGCAATTACTGAAATAAGGGAATCCCTCCTCCCCACACCAGAGGCATCCCCGTGCAACGATAAAAACAGTGACACTGATAGCAAAATACTGTCTTGCTAAGCACGCCCAGGGTCCAGTGGATGATTTCATGCCCTTTCTGTAAATAACATCTAATCACCTTACCCAGCTTCATTTAGGTAATGGCTCCTTTCTCATCTCTACTCAGAAAAAAATTAATCCAAAAAAAATAAATAAGAGAGAGAGAGAGCATGCGAGTTCTCAACGGTTTAGGGCATCTTTTGATTAGGGCTTATTTACAGACTCTTATTAATTGACCTGGTTAAAGGCAACCTGGAACGGGGGACCACTTCCCTTTAGCACTTCCATCTCCCTTCCTCCGCTGCCGGCTGTGGCTCCGGGTGTTGACTGAGTCCACGGTGTCTGGGCGGCTGCTTGGCTGCTCTGGCTCTTGTCTCTTTTAATGGAGCGTTGCCCTTTCTATTTATTCTTTCCATAAACACGGAGTGCGACAGCGCTGGCCTTGGGTTCAAACAACACTGAGCCACTCAACTTTTCACTGGGAGACATAAACTCCAGCCCAATTCAATTGACCGTCTTAACCTGCAGCATCACGTACTGATTCCCTGTACTCATTGTATCGTATAGCCCCAGACTCCTGGCCAAACAATGCAGAGCAAAAAGATTGGTGGGTAATAAATAATCTATGGAGATATAGTCCAGCTCTTTCTCTAATTTAGTCATTCTGAACTTTGAGGGAAAAATTATGAGCTCTCATCCCTAGAGAATGTTCATAAACATGTGTTCAAAAATTTCCATGCAGTATCAAAGGTTCATAGGCCTTATAGAGACCAGTTTAGGAACCCTGTTCTGAATACTCTAAAACAGTTACCTGGACTGAACTGAGCCATCAGAGACCAAGGTGCGTAGACATCATGGTTTGGTGCCATTGTAGAAGCATTCTTACTAGAATGAACTGAAGTGTTGGCCATCGCCTACCATTTAGGGCCGTTCCAAGATCTGTCCCCATTGTCCTATTGAAAAGACATAGCTGAGATGATTGTCCGTCATGTTAGCTGGCTTCTTCTTTAAAAGAATCCATAGGAGCAATTTCTGGCCTCAATACCAGGAAACCTTGTTCTTCTCCACAGCAATTAGCTTGTTTTCATTTGATGGACGTCACAAAACCCTAAAACCCATCATGCTTCCTTCTCTGCATGGACTGCCAGGTATCTCAGAGCCGATTCATGGCCCAAGTGTGCACACATTTTTAAGAATATTAACCTCGTTTGGAGTACTAACCTCTTCCAGAAACCACATTTTCTCACTTATTGATTTTTTTAAAATTTTGTACTGTATTTTTTTTCATAAATCCTTTTTGGAACATGTTGGAACAGAAATAAAACAATTACAGAACTGTTTTATTGTTACTACTCTTGCACCAGAAACCTGCTCCATGCTGAACTACTTGGGGGCGTGGCCGGGCATTCCTCCAAGACTTGTAGAGTGCAAATGTGCCAGCCACACCCCTCCCTGTCTCCAGTACCACCTTGGTAGCAGCACACAGAACTTCACTCATGCTCAGAAGTTTTTTCTTATATTCCTTCTTTCCCACTTTCATCAGACACTTATGACTAACTCCTGTGGGCCAGGCACTGTGACAGGCTTTGGGGGGCAGAGTGGGGGTAAAGAAATGGACAGAGTCTGTGCCGCGGAGGAGCCCACGGTCCTGGAGGGAAAACAGGTAATTACATCAAGATACAGGATGGTAGGGGTTATGGGAGAGGTCAGGGAAGCCTCTGCCAAGGAAATAAAAGCTAAGCCGAGACTCGGCCAAGTGGTCAGGTTGGAGGGCGGGGGAAGATGGGGAGAGCATGTGTGTGCACACAAGCACACATACACACACAGGTATGCACACACTCGAAGAGGGAGCAGACAAATGAGAGATGCGGCAGAGAAATAAGCAGAAGATTGCAATGTAAAGGCTTTAGGACTTTATTCCACAGGCAATGAGAAACTATGGAGGAGGAGGAGGAAGGGGTGACCGGATCTGTACTTCAGAAAGCGCATTTGGGTGCAATGTGGGGAACAGACGGAGGGAGACAAGGCTGGCGATGGGAGAGTAGGTGAGAGGTGGCTGCAGTAATCCAGGCAGGAAGCAATGAATCATGGTCAGGGCAGTGAGGATGGGGACAAGTAAACGCTTCAAGAAAGACATTAGCAGGTAGAAGTGACAAGTCCTGCGTTAATTGGCAGGGGCATCTCCTGGAAAGGGAGACAGAAGAGTGAAGAATGATGCCTGGGCTCCTGGCTTAGGAAACTCCCCAAACCACTTAACCCACCCTGTACCCAGAGCCCCATCAGCTGCACTCCAGCACTAGGCTGCCCCACAGCCTCGTAAAGCCACAGCTTACCTGAGCGTATTCCTCTGCCAACAGAGCTCAGAAGGAAACCTGACTCACAGGAAATCATGGCCTGTGTGCAATATTGTGCTTGGTAAATGGAGAGCTCAGTAAGTGTTTGTGAATGATTGCGAGTGTGAATGAATGAATGAAAGCGGAATGCTGGTAGTCTTGTCCCTGTGACCAGTGTGAACTCCTGTCCCCTAATGACGTCTAGCTCAGGGCCCATGTCTCTCCACCTCGAGCTCTGCAGCTGCGACACCCCCCTTCGCATGTTCTCAATGCCAAAGATTTTCAGGGCGCTGTGTAGACACACATGCACAAAAGACATAAGCCAAATCACTCCTGAAATTGCCATTGACGAGAGCAGGATATAGATCATTCAGGTGGCGCTATAAAGCAAGTGTTCCCATAGTTAAAGCTAGAGGCATCTGTAAGAGCTGTTACCTTATTGCAATGAGCCCCTTCAGGTGGAGGCACGGAAGTCATTATGCCTGTTAGGGTGGTTTATAGCCTTTGGGCCGTGTGTAATGCTCACCACCTGAGAACCTGAATTACCCTGGGGGCTGGGTGGAAGCTCCTGCCTTGTTAGCTTTCTCTTCTCACTGGGAGGCATTCCTTGGGGCCAACTTGATTCAAAGAGTGATGGTGTGGCTGTCATCCAATGCCCTTTAGTCTAAAGCTGGTTCCATCGTGGGTCCCAGACATCTATATAGTGTGCAAACAGTTAGCACTGGGGTTTTAGGCAAAACCAAACAGAAACAAAATGTGAAAATCCTTGAAGGTCAAAGGGAGCTAGAAAAATGTTATAGATGAACCACCCTATGTGCCACCAACTCAGTGATATCTTTCTGGATCCCTAAACTGCACCCCTGGGCAGAGTTCATCAGACAGCCTCATCACCACTGCCCTGGCAACACTGTTACACTGAAGTGCAGTAATTTTTTACAAGGCTGGCCTACCAGGAGGAAAGTTATAGCTTATGCATTTGTTCATCCTCATCCAGAAACTAGGAGAGACCTTGGAATAAAAATGATATTAAATATGCATTGAATAAATAAATGAAGCGCATGGATATATCCTGCCTGAGAGTTATTGCATCCTTGAATCCTGAAAGATTTTGCAAATATATGGATCGAATCTTTCAGGGATCATAGCGACTGAGACAGGAGTCAGAAAATTAAACAGTCAAATGTACCGCTTTTTCAGCACAGGGGAAAAATAGATCCTGGAAAGCACAAACCAGGAAACCCTTGTGCTGCTCCTTGAAAAAGTTTTAGAGAAGATTAAAAGTGACTTGTGCTGGGGAAACCTAGAAAACACCCTTGGCCAGGGATCGAGGTTAACTTCATCAGCGAGAAGTCACATTGACAGCACGTGTTCCTGAGACTGCGATGAGAACGGCATTTCACCTCTGTGGTCTTCCCCTCACCCCAAAACCCATAACCCCAGTAACCGCGAGACAACATCAGACAAGTTCAAATTGAGGGTCATTCTCCAAAATCCCTGATCAGTACTCCTTAAAATTATCAAGGTCATCAGAACAAAGGAAACTCTGAGAAACCGTCACAGACCAGAGTAGCCTAAGGAGACAGGACAGCTAAATGTAATGTAATGCCCTTGATGGGACTCTGGAACAGAAAAAGGACACTAAGAGAGAACTTGTGAAATCCAAAGAAACCACGGTGCTTAGTTAATAGTAATGTGTCAATGTTGGTTTCTTAGTTGTGACAAATGTACCATTGTAATGTCGGATGTTAATAGAGGAATCTGGGTGCAGGATGTATGAGACCTCTCTGTACTGTCTTTCCAACGTCTCTGTCAATCTAAAACTATATAAAATTAAAAGTTTATTGTTTAAAATGAGTTACACATATGGAGGAGACAAAGCCGTGATCATGAGACTCTCTCCTGGGCTCAACAATAATAGTCCTAGGGAGCTCGGCCCATCTGCTTGTATGACAGGGTAGAGCACCTGACTAGTCTCTAGAGAAACGTCCTTATAAACCCAGACAGGTGTGGCCTGGGTGGCCCTGTGCCGCTGATCTCTTGGCTCAGGGAACAACTGCCCCAGGAAGAGTGTTTACCAGGTCTACATCACCTGGAAGGTGGATCTGTGTGATGGTGGATAGTGTCAAGTCACAGAATTCTTCTCTTGACCCTGTGCATTTAGACTCTTCTGCTGATCAGGATGGATGGTAGAACTGGGATACCAAAAATATATTAATATAAACAGAGCCAAAACTAACATAATGAAAATTAACAGGTATAATAAAAATAAAGTTGACCACTGAACAACATGGGTTTGAACTGTGCAGGTCCACTTATATGCAGGTTTTTTCCCAATAAACATATTGAAAATCTGGGGGGAGATTTGTGACAATTTGAAAAAACTTGCAGATTGAACCACACAGCCCAGAAATACTGAAAAAATTAAGAAAAAGTTAGGCATATCATGAATACACAAAATATATGTAGACAGTAGTCTATTTTATGATTTACTACTATAAAATATAAACAAATCTATTATAAAAAGTTAAAATTCATCCAAACTTATGCTTGCAAACAGGGATCATACATGGTGACATTTGCAGTCAGGAGAAAAGTAAACAAATGTAAAGATGCAGTATTAAATCTTAACTGCATAAGATTCATACTTTACTACTCTAATAATTTTGTAGCCACCTCCTGTTGCTCTTGCACTGAGCTCAAGTGTTGCAAGTATCTGCTTAAAACACCACATAACACTAATCATCTCAGTGTGAGCAGTTTGCCTCTCCACCAAATTGCATGTTGCAGTAAAAAGTGATCTCTCACAGTTCTCACATATTTTTCATGTGTTTAGTGTAATATCATAAACCTTGAATAACACCAGGAGACCCGTACTAAGTACCACTAGTGATGCTGAAAGTACTCCCAAGAATCAGAAAAAAAAGTCATGACATTACAAGAAAAAGTTGAATTGCTTGATATGTACCAAAGATTAAGGTCTGCAGCTGAAATTGCCTGTCATTTCAAGATAAATGAATCCAGCATAAGGAACATTTTAAAAAAGAAAAGGAAATTTGTGAAGCCATCACTGCAGCTACACCAGCAGGTATGAAAACCTTGCACATTTTGCAAAATTCTTTTTTATCTTATGTTGAAAATGCAGCTTCTATGTGGGCACAGGATTGCTACAAGAAAGGCAGCATTCCTATAGACTCTAACATGCTTTGAGAAAAAGTGAAATCATTATATAAAAACTTAAAGCAAAAGGAAGGTGAAGGCTCTAAAGCTGGAAAAATTAATGACAGCAAAGGATGGTTTGATAATTTTAGAAAGGTGTTTGGCTTAAAAAATGTCAAGATAACAGAAGCAGCTTTTGCCAATCAAGAGGAAGAAGATGACTTTTCAGATGCTATTAAGAAAATCATTGAAAAGAAAGCACATCTGCCTGAAAAGGTTTTTAATGTAGACAAAAGTGCCACAAAGAACATTTATTAGTAAGTAAGAAAAGTCAGCAGCAAGAAGGGATAGACTAACTCTACTGTTTCATGCAAATGCACAAAAAGTCTGGTTTATGATCAAGACTGCCCTGATGAAGCAGTCTCTGTTATCTATCTTTATACTCTCTACCTCCATGTGATCAAATTTTTTAGCTTCCACAAATAAATTAGAACATGTGATATTTGTCTTTTGTGCCTGGCTTATTTCACTTAAAATAATGCAAATGACATGATTTCATTCTTTTTTATGGCTGAATCGTGCTCCATTGTATGTACATACACCACATTTTATTATCTATTCATCCAATGATGGACATTTAGTTTGATTCCATATCTTTCTTATTGTGAATAGTGCTGCAATAAACATGCAAATGAAAGTATCCCTTTTTATATATTGATTTCTTTTCCTTTGAGTAGATATCTAGTAGTGGGATTGCTGGATTGAATGAAAAATCTATTTTTTTGTGTGTGAAATATCCATATTATTTTACATAGTTTATATTCCCTGTAGTGATAACATCTGAATCCTTTCTCTTTCTCATTTGTGTATCTGCTCTACCAATGAGTTTTATATTTTAATGTTTTCATGATAGCCGACATTGTCCTTTCACTTCCAGATGTAGGGCTCTTTTAAGGATTTCTTGTAAGGCTAGTCTAGTAGTGATGAATTCCCTCAGTTTTTTCTTATCTGGGAAAGACTTTAGTTCTCCTTCATTTCTGAAGATTAGCATTGCTGGACATAGTATTCTTAGCTGAAAGTTTTTTCCCCCAGCACTTTGACTATTTCATGCCATTCTCTCCTGGCCCATAAAGTTTCTGCTGAGAAATACTCTATTAGTCTAATGGTAACACTCTTGTTTGTGACTTGATTTTTTTCTCTCGCCATTTTACAATTTTCTATTTGTCTTTGACTTTTGACAATTTGACTATAATGTGACTCACAGTGGAATAAATTTAGAAATCAATAACAATATGAACTCTGGAAACTGTACAAATACATGGAAATTAAACAACATGCTCATGAACGACCACTGAGTCAATGAAGAAATTAAGAAGAAAGTAAAAAAATGTCTTGAAACAAAGGAAAGCACAACATACCAAAACCTATGGGATACAGTAAATGTACTACTAACAGGGAAATTTATAGTGATAAATACGTATGTCAAAAAAGTAGAAAGATTACAAATAAACAACCTAATGATGGACTTTAAGGAATCAGAAATGCAAAAACAAATCAAACCCAAAATTACTAGAAGGAAAGAAATAATAAAAATTAGACCAGAACTAAACAAAATGGAGACTAGAAAATAATATTAAATGAAATGAAAGTTGGTTTTTTGAAAAGATTCAAAAAATTGACAAACCATTAGCTAGACTGAGAAAGAGAGAACATCCAAATAAGTAAAGTCAGAAACAACAAAAAGGAGACGTTATAACTGATATCACAGATCATAAAGGATTGTTAGAAACTATTATGACCAAGTATGTGCAACAAATTAGAAAACCTAGAGGAAATGGATAAATTCCTGCATACATACAACTCACCAAGATTGAACCAGGAAGAAATAGAAAATGTTAACAAACCAATAATGAGTAAGAGATTGAATCAGTAATTAAAAGTCCCCAAAAAAAGAAAAACCCAGGACCAATGGTTTACTGATGAATTCTACCAAATTTATAAAGAGAATTAACACCAATTATTCTCAAACTATTCCAAAAAATTAAAGGGGAAGGAATTCTTCCTAATTCATTCCATAAGGCTAGCATTACCCTGATATCAAAAAAAAACAAGGACACAATAAAAAAAATTAAGATAAAGAACTACAGGCCAATATCCCTGATGAACATACATGCAAATATGCCCAACAAAATACTAACAAACTGAATGGACCAACAAATCAAAAAGATAATACACAATGATTAAGTGGGATTTATCCCAGGAATGCAAGGATGGTTTGACCTATGCAATTGGAAAACTGTGATACATCAGATTAACAGAATGAAGTACAAAAATGATATGATCATCTTAAAAAATGCTGAAAAATTATCTAATACAATTCAACATTCCTTCACGATACAAACTCTTGACAAATTAGGTATTGAAAGAACATACCTTAATACAATAAAAAACCATATATGACAAATCTACAGTTAACATTATACTGAATGGGGAAAAACCAAAAGCCTTTCCTCTAAGAACTGGAATAAGATAAAGATGCCCATTTTCACCATTTTTATTCAACATAATACAGGAAGTTCCAGCCAGAACAATCAGGCAGGAGAAAGAAATAAAGGATATCTAAATTGGAAAGGAGGAAGTCAAATTGTCCCTTTTCTGTATAATCTTATATACAGAAAAATCTAAAGACTCCATCGAAAAACTCTTAGAACTGATAAACAAATTCAGTAAAGTTACGGAATGAAAAATCAGCCTACAAAAATCAGTGGCATTCCTATACACCAATAATGAACGAGCTGAAAAAGAAACCAAGAAGTAATCCCATTTACAATAGCTACAAAAAAAACATATCTAGGAATAAATTTAACCAAGGAGGTGAAAGATCATTATAATGAAAACTGCTAAATGCTGATGAAAGAAATTGAAGAGAACACCAAAAAATCGCAAGACACCTCATGCTCATGGATTGGAAGAATTGACATTGTTAAAATAACCATACTACCCAAAGCAATCTACAGATTCAAAATAATCCCTATCAAAATACCAATGATGTTCTTTACAGAAATAGAAAAAAATTCTAAAATTCATAAGGAACCACAAAAGACCCCAAATAACCAAGCAATCCTGAGAAAAAAGAACAAAGCTGAAGGCATCACACTACCTGGCTTCAAAATATACTACAGAGCTATAGTAACCAAAACAGCACAGTATTGACATAAAAACAGACATACACTGTTGATGGAAATGTAAATTAGTACAGCCACTATGGAAAACAGTATGGAGGTTTCTCAAAACACTAATACTAGAACTACCATATGATCCAGCAATCCCACTACTGGTTATTTATCCAAAGGATAGGATATCAGTATATTGAAGAGATACCTGAACTTCCATGTTTATTGCAGCTCTAGTCACATAGGCCAATGGAACAGAACAGAGAATCCAGAAATAAATCCACATATTTACATACAACTGATTTTTTACAAAGGCACCAAAAACATTCATTGGGGAAAAGATACCCTCTTCAATAAATGATGCTGGGAATACTGGATGACCACATGCAGAAGAATAAAACTAGACCCCTGTCTCACATAATATACAAAAATCAACTCAAAATGGATTAAATATTGAGACATAAGACCCAAACTATGAGACTACTGGTTTTAAAACATAGGGGAAACACTTTAGGACATTAGTCTAGGCAAAGATTTTATGGGTAAGACCTCAAAAGCACCGGTAACAAAAAACAAAAACAAAAATGGACAAATGGACTATATCAAACTAAAAATCTTCTGTAGCAAAGGAAACAGCCAACAGAGTGAAGAGATAACCTGTAGAATGGAAGAAAATATTTTTAAACTATTCATCCAACAAAGGACTAATGTCCGAATATTCAAGGAACTAAAACAACTCAACAGCAAAAAAAAAAAACAAATAACCCAATTTAAAAATGGGCAAAGAGGCCGGGCGCGGTGGCTCACGCCTGTAATCCTAGCACTCTGGGAGACCGAGGTGGGCGGATCGTCCTGAGCTCAGGAGTTCGAGACCAGCCTGAGCAAGAACGAGACCCCATCTCTACCAAAAATAGAAAGAAATTAATTGGACAGCTAAAAATATATATAGAAAAAAAAAACTAGCCAGGCATGGTGGCACATGCCTGTAGTCCCAGCTACTCGGGAGGCTGAGACAGTAGGATTGCTCGAGCCCAGGAGTTTGAGGTTGCTGTGAGCTAGGCTGACGCCACGGCACTCACCCCAGGCAAGAGAGTGGGACTCTGTCTCAAAAAAAAAAAAAAAAATGGGCAAAGGATCTAAGTAGGCATTTCTCAAAAGACATACAAACAGTGAACAAGCATATGAAAAAATGCTCGACATCACTAATCATCAGAGAAATGCAAATCAAAACCACAATGAGATATCATCTCACCCCAATTAGAATGTCTATCATCAAAAAGACGAAAAATGCTGATGAGTATGTAGAGAAAAGGGAACTGTCATACACTGTTGATGGAAATGTAAATTAGTACAGCCACTATGGAAAACAGTATGGAGGTTTCTCAAAACACTAATACTAGAACTACCATATGATCCAGCAATCCCACTACTGGTTATTTATCCAAAGGATAGGATATCAGTATATTGAAGAGATACCTGAACTTCCATGTTTTTTGCAGGTCTAGTCACAATAGTCAAGGTATAGAATCAACCTAAATGTCCATCAACAGATGAATGGATAAAGAAAATGTGGTGTATATATATATGCAATAGAATACAATTCATCCATAAAAAGGAATGAAATGTCATTCACAGCAACATGAATGAGTCTGGAGGACATTATGTTAAATGAAGTAAATTAGGCACAGAAAGATAGATATCACATGTTCTTGGCCATATGTTGGCGCTAAAGAAAAAAAAATTGAGCTCATAGGAGTAGGGAGTAGAACTGTGGTTATTAGAGGCTGAGAATGGTGGTGGAGTGGCAAGGAGTTGGCATCCTTGTCTTGTGCCTAATCTTAGAGAAAAAGCTTTCAACTTTTCACTATAGAATGTGATGTTAGCTGTGGGTTTGTCATTTATGGTCTTTATTATATTGTACATTTTTTCCACACCCAATCTGAGAGTTTTTTATTATGAAAGGATGTTTAATTTTGTCAAATACATTTTCTGCATCTATTGAGATGATTCTATGATTTTCATCCTTAATGTGATATATTGCATTTATTAATTCACATATGTTGAACCATCCTTGCATCCCAAGGATAAATCCCACTTGATCATGGAATATGATCCTTTTAATGTGTTGTTGAATTCAGCAGTTTGCTAGCATTGTGTTGAGAATCTTTGCATCCATGTTCTTTAGGAATGGTGGCCTGTAATTTTCTTCTCTTGTGGTGTCCTTGTCTGGCTTTGGTATCAGGGAAATGCTGGCCTTGTAAAATGAGTTTGGAAATGTTCCCTCTACTTAAATTTTTTGAAGAGTTTGAGAAAGATTGATTGTCTTTAGTTCCTTAAATGTTTAATAGAATTTATCAGTGAAGGTCCTGGGATTTTTTGGGGAGGGGAGTTTTTTTAATTACTGATTTAATCTCTTTACTCATTATTGGTCTGTTCAGATTTTCTGTTTCTTCATGATTCACATAAGGTTGGCTTTTTTTATTTATTTCAGCATATTACAGGGGTACAAATGTTTAAGTTACATATATTGCCATTGCCCTGCCCGAGTCAGAAAAAAAAGAATGTCAAGAATGGTTTCTAGGTTTGAGTGGTATCTCAGGTCAAGCTCCCCAGAAAACAGACTTAGAGGTGGAGATTTGGGGGCACAATTACCATCTGAGGGAGCATGAGGGTACAGTCTGCCTGGGCAGAACAAGGAGCTGAAGTGTAACGCAGTCTTCACAAAGGCCTCAGCCCATTGTGCAGAGAGCTCTGATACCAGAAGAGCCCTTCGCACCCCACACTAACCCGTCATCAGCTGTCCTCAGGAATGGGCATGACCTGGGACGAGGTGGACAAGGTTCTCTTCAGCTGAGGGCAAATTCTGAAGAGGGACTCCACTAAGAGCCATCATTTAGCAACACTGCTGGCTTCTGGGGAAGAGAGTGCTTAGGTAGCGACCACCTCAGCATCCGCTGCAAACATCCACGCTGAAGGAGAGAGAGGGAGAAGCCAGTAAGAAAAGAAAGTGGCTGAGTCAGCTGAAAGGAGACATCTAAAAGAAAGCAAAGCAGATTAGGCTGTTAGAAATTGAACATCAACTCCTTTATATTCTGCAACAACTTTTGCAAAATGTTTTTAATCTTCACATTCAAATTAATATGGTTTTGGCTGCCTGATGTGGATCAATAGTGTACTAAATATGGATTTATGCACAAATAGCTCTAAAGGCCTACCTGGTCAATAATGTGTGTTATTAATGCTCCCTAAATACATATTTACAGAGCTAAACCAAGAATCCAGACTTCCTAGTGTCCCCCAGTGCCTGTTGGATTTCATGAGCACAGCAGCAAACCCACACAGCAGGTCTGAAAGGAATGGGACTTAAAATAGGCGTGGGACCCAGAAGTCTGCAAAGAGAAGATTATCAAGTCATCTTTCCCAGGCCAGCTGAGGAGGACTTTTCATCTTCCTCTCCTGCACATCAGTGGAGTTGACCCACTGACAGAGCGGACCCTCAACCCCATCATTGCACAGTTGAAGACTCTGAAGATTTCAGAAGTAAATTGCTACTCAAATTCACAGACCTGGTGAAGCCCAGACCAGAGCCCTGACCTGCCATCTTCCTGTTCTGTACAGTGTAGCAGTCAGAAGGATCAGAGTTTGAATTCTCTCTGTATTGCCCCCCACTAATGGTGTGAACTAAGGCACATTGCTTAACCTCTTTGTACCTCAGTTTTCTTTTCTGCAAAATGGAAGTAATTAATAGTACCTACCTACGTGGTGGCATTGTAAAGATTCAATGAGAGAATTCTCTGTAAGTATTCAGTCCAATGCCTGCCTAAAGCGTTTGATAAATGAACCCATCAGTATTACTATCATGCTGTTCCTTTAGCAGTGGGTTCATGCTATGGTCTGAATGTCTGTGTTCTCCCCACTCCCCCCCAAAATTTTTATGTTGAAGCCTAATCCCCGATGTGATGATATTAGGAGGTAGGGAGTTTGGGAGGTAATTAGGTCTTGAGGGTGGAGCCCTCATGAATGGGATTAGTGCTCTTATAAGAAGAGGCATGAGAAAGATGATCTCCCCTGGGGCATGTGTGGATACAGCAAGAAGGCTGCCGTCTTCAAACAAGGAAGAGAATCCCCACCAGATGCTGGGTCTACCAGTGCCTTGATCTTGGACTTCCCAGGCTCCATAACTGTGAGAAATAATTGGTTTTTTGTTTAAGCCACCCAGTCTCTGGTATTCTGTTATAGTAGCCCGAGTGGACTAAGACAGCTTGATTAAGTTTTTCTCACTGCCTGTCACTTCACCTAGTATTTCAAAGAAGGAGATATCGTCAATATCTGAAGACCCTCAAGGGAAGGAAACATCTCCCTGACCCTCCACTGCAGTAGTTGGCTGGGACATCACTATTTCTCTGCTTTGGAAACAACCGTACTTGAAGTTGTTTCTGCTCTCAGTCTTTCTCAATGGTAGAATGTGGCCCTGCCCTGGCCAGGGGACTGGAAGTGGGAAGTAGGCGTAAGGGCTCCTTGTCCTTCATACATGAGCCATGACAAGGCTGGAACTGCTTGGGAAGCATTCACATTCACGTTCCTCCACATCACTCTTGCAATATCACTTGAGAGTCTGCAAAAGACCCCAAATATCTCCTATAATCCAAATGTCCCAAATGTCTTCATTTGAGATTCATACCTTTGAGTGTCCTCCAGTTTTTTCACCATTAAAATGGTACTTCTTTACATTAACACTATTGTCAGCTCGAAAGCAAATGGAGTCCTGAAATTGCAAGACTTTTCTTGGTATTAAAGAGATCCCTCACAGATTCAGAACTCATTCGTATTAACTTTTATAGATCTTCAGCTAACAAAAAGCATTAAGACTTTAAAATTCCCATAGAGTCCACTGCATACAACCACAGGTTAAGACAGTACCACCTCTTCAAAAGGCCAGTGGCTCTGAGAAAGTGACTACCAAAGCTAGTGATGTGGCAGCAGCGAGTTTGGCATGGCCCTTGCGGAGCTGAGAGCAGAACTCTTCGCTGGGAAAAACAGGAAGGAAGAAATTTGGATGCAGCAGCATCGGCCTGGGCGGGCAGAGCCTGGAGACCAGAGTCTCCCCGGAGTGAGGGAGTAGTATGAGAACTTAGAGGGACAACAGCTGGGGGGGCAGGCTGGGAAAAGGGAAGGAGAGGAGTACCCCAACTTGACCCATGTCCCCAAGGACCCCTCGCAGGCTAAGCCCACAAGGCCACGGGGCGCACCGCTGAGCAGCCATCCTGTGGAAATGGCCCTCTTGGAGTGTCCTCATTGGTCCCAAGATAGCACAGGGGAGGTGAACCCTGAACAGAATCTGTCTTGATTAGGAACCATTCTCATCAAAGCCCAGGCTCACTAGCCTGGCGACAACCAGGGCGCCCATTTCTCTCTCCAAAAGGTCAATCGATAGGACGAATGTTTGCGCTGGGGTCGTCTGGCGGCCAGTCCATCACCTCCCACGGCTCTGCACCCTGTCAGCTCTCTAATGGTT
Source organism: Indri indri (assembly GCA_004363605.1). NCBI lineage: Eukaryota > Metazoa > Chordata > Mammalia > Primates > Indriidae > Indri > Indri indri. The sequence goes on along the minus strand of RJWJ010003743.1, from coordinate 54,075 downwards.
TCCCCCACTCTTGGAGCCGCCCCCTCACCCGAGGTGGCCAAGCATGGCCGGATCATCATAAATGATAAAGGGTGTCAGAAGCAATTAGGACACTTGTGTGCAGCAGCGTCCTGTCTTCCTAGTGCTAGAGACAGGAGAAAATGTCACATTTTCATTATCAGGCAGTGAAAACCTTCTCCTCTCACATGTGCACACCCAGGGCAGTGGCATTGGGCCACATCTCACGGTGAGGTGACAGCCAATGGGAGTCAAAGTAGTCGCCAACCACACCTTGAAGTCGATGCTAACCTGCCCACCTGGAGGGGGCCAGGGAAGCAGAAGGCACACAGCCCTTCATCCTTCCCAACCTCAGTCTCCCCGTGTGTAAAACTGGGATAAGTAACCTAAGTTTCATGGAACTGCTATCAGGACCAAATCAGACAATGGAAACTTAAGTGCTTGTAAAAATATAATGTTTCCGAAGAGGAAAAGTGCAGCAGTCAGAAGACAGCAGGGTTGATCCGAATGTTGGCATTGATTGGCAGGACAGCCATCGGCAAGTCACTTGGGCTCTTCAGGCCTCGGTTCATTCACCTGTAAAATGAGATCTCTGGTCTAGATCTCACACATCCTGGAGCTGGAGTGCTCACTGGACAGAGGAAGGGTATGTGGTAACCCTGAATGCCCAGTCGCACATGGGTCCGGATTGCCACTCTGGACCCCCACTCCCCATGGATGTCCGCAGTGTGTGCCCCAGGCCTGATTTTGCCAACCTGGACTTATTAGATCAGCCGCTCTCCTTCTTAGGTCACTGAAAGCCCCGCTTCCCCTCGACTGCCCAGCTCCTGCCCACGGGCCTTTGTTTCATTCCTCAGACTCCGCACACTCTGTTCTTGCCACCTACCTGGATCTCTCTTCCCTCGCTGCCCCGCGGATCTGACTGTCCTGCCTGTGTGTGCCCGAGCCCCTTAGGACAGATGTCAAGTCTGCTCTGCCCGCCTTCATAGACCTAGCGCATAGCCAACACCCCTCTCAGAGCAGATGTTCTAGAACTATTAGCAAGATGGATAAATAAATGAATGCATGAATGAGCGCATTAACTATGCTCAGAGATTTCCAAGTTAAAACCTCTACTTGTTTCTACCTAAATAATCATTTTTTCACTTTAAAACAGCTGAGGGAGATGACGCACATTATCTACTAACACGCATCCCCTGCTTTCTGATCCGCAGAACCCAGTGTTGCCCAGGGTTGCCCTTCAGACCTCCTCATAGCTTGGCCACGTGACTCACTCTGGCCAATGAGCTGCAAGCAGAAGTCTAGTGGGCAGGGCATCCGGGAAACCTATTGTTTTCCCAGTGAAAAAGGAAAGACTCTGTCAACACACAGTACCTTTTGCCATTTGCAGAAGTCCCTGCCTGGAACTTGAACCTAATCTCTTGAGGCAGAGCAGTCATCTCGGGACCATCCTGGGACTAACAAAGGCCACATGCTGAGGATGACAGAGTCAGAAGAAAAAGGGTCTGGCCCCGATAACTTGCTTGAATAGCTGCATTAGCTCTGGACAACCTGTTCCTAGTCTATTTTTCATAGTAGAAAACTGAAGTCCCTGATTGTTTAAGCCACTATGGTCAGGTTCTGCTACAGACAGCCAAACAGAATCCGAACTGAGTCAACAGCTAACCAGAAATGAACAATAAGACTATTCATTTGTTCAAGAAATATTCACTGAAAACCCAGCACGGTGGCTTGTACCTGTAGTCCCCGCTACTCAGGAAGCTCAGGTAGGAGGATCACTTGAGCCCAGGAGTCTGAGACTAGCCTGGGTGATCAAAACATTGTCTCAAAAAAAGGAAAATAAATATTCATTGAGCACCTACTGTGTGTCAGGTACTATGATAAATGCTTTTAATATATTGGAGTACACATCTGAACATGACTCTGCTGTTTCCCACGAACTAAGAGGAAATTTTCTAAATGATTGATGCCTTCTGGTGGCTTTTCAATAATCCTTTGCGTTGTTCTTTAGCTGTTTTTGTTGCTCATCTTCTGGGAGGGCCTCCTCACATATGTCTTGCCTCCCCAACTAGCAGGTTGAACCATATGAAACTGCTGTTTCTATAAGTAAAAAATATATGTTCATTTGCTGTGATTTAACTTGAATGTCCCACCGGACTCCTTACTGTGAACCATAGACGTTTCTCTGTGGTCTTAGTTTGACCCCTGCAACATACGCAATCGGTAAGGGATTGCTTAGAAAAGGGAAGGGAAGTCACTTCCTGTCCCGCAGCCTCGGCTTTCTCATCTGCATAATGAGAAGGTTGGGCTAGAATCTTTCCAGGGTTCCTGCTGACACCAACAGTCTAGAAACTGAAAGCAATATTCTGTCACCCCACAGCCTTAGGGGCCTCACTGCCCCGTGAAGATGCCAGCCAGGCTCTGAGCACTGCTGCCAATGGTGACCCCATGTAGATCCCAGAGTCAGACCTGGCCGGTGACCCACACTCTCTTAGAGGTTTGCTGTCCATCCCTCCGCCCCTAACACCCGCAACACTGGCCCTGCCTTCAAGTGGCCCCAGTCAGGACAGCCCTGGGCCAGTCTCTGAGTGGACAGGCAGCTTCACAGCCTTGCACCTGTTTCCCCTTCTTGAAAAAAAAAAATCATGGTAAGAGTGAAAAATGATGAAAGCACCCTGATTTTCAACTACAAAAAATAAAATAAGTATGCATGTGAACTGGACCTCTGCGGTAATACACAAATATGAAAATCTTGGTGATGGTGACACCAAAGGTCACTTAAAAATTCTTTCCTCATTACTCTGTATTTTGGATAATAATTCAAAAAGCTGATGTGAGGCAAAACGAGCTGTGGAACATGGAAGAGAGAGTTCAAAGTTCCAAAGACATGCATTACTACTTAGATTGTAATGATGCCCATTTAGACTGAGGATTTCTGTACCGAGACCAAGCCAGTTCCCAACATTTCTCACCCATCCTTGGAAACAGCTGCTCTCTCCCCGGTCTGTCAAGCACCCTGCCCTGATTAATCCTTCCTCCCTGGTGAGGGCAGCCAGGCCAACAGCCCTCCATCCCCCTGCCACGGGGCCGTCTTGGAGCCAAGTTTCTCTGGGTGACCTCTAGGGTATGGTGCATTGAAGGGGTTAATTACTCCAGCCCCATGCCACCCTGCAGCCCAGCACACTGACAATTTGGCAATGGTGCTACTGGTACAAGAACAATATGCCAAGCAGCTGGTGGCAGAGAGTTCTGATTTATTAACAGAAGTCTTGGGATGGCAGCCAAAGTGCCCCTCTTCCCAGAGGAGCAGCAGGGCCCACAAGTCAGCTAGTGTGCACCCTCCTTCAGGGCCCAGCTCACATGCAGGTGATGGGAATTCTACAATTCCAACTTCATCTCTTCACCCCCTTTAGAGTTAAATGGCTTCCACAAGACACGCGACCCCTACCCCAACCAAAGGGGTAACACATTAAAATTTTGTTAGTCATTTATACCTCTGGGTGAGTGACTCCGTCAGCTCCTTTCTCCACTCTGCCAGCCGAGGCACGTGTTGGAATGGAACCCAGCACAGGTGCATACTGAGGGCATTTCAGAGCCTGGGAATGGCATCTGAAGAAAGAACCTGGGCAGTCTGGAGCAGCAGGCAAGCCCTCTGGGATGCAAGGGGGAGCCCTGTGGGGAGGGGCGCCACTTCCAAATACAAACAGCAGCAGCATGGTTTGTGCAGAGCAGTAGGAGAGCAGTCCCTCTCTCTGCCGCCTCTCCCACATGTTCATGGGCATCTCCTGCGGCAGCTAGCCCGTGCCCCATGGACCTCCAGTGGCCACTGCACTGCCGGGCAACCAATGGATGATAGGCCAGGCCGAGGGAACGGCTCCTCACTGGCTTGTTCATCCATCCATCCACCCAACCATCCGTTCATCCATCCTTCCATCCATACTTCACTCACCAAGTATTTGCTGAGTGCCCACTTTGTGACGGTCACTATGCAAAGCACAGGGGATGCAACCTGACCCAGTGACACCAAGTCCCTGCTCTCATGAAGCTCTCATCCTAGTTGGGGAAGCATCAAGTCCAGCAATCACTGTGGCATGTTAAGTGCTATGTGACAGGTGGGCAGGGCATTATGGGAGGGGCACCTAACTCAGACGTGGGCTGAGGACACTTCTGTGTCCCCACCTGTAAAATGACAGTATAATTACTTGCCCAGCGAACATTATAGGGCTGCTGGGAGGACAACTTTATAAACTGCAAAGTGCCACGCAGATGTATGGAAGTGCTACCATCATCGCTATCGTTTCTGTTCAAGGCTTCTTCCAAAGGAAAAAGGAAAAGGCCACCAGGCAGTGTTCTAGGGCTTCCTACCATGACAGTTCTGCAGACCGATGCCGCCACAGGCGATGCTCCCTCACATGGGTGCAGTGCGCACTTTCTGGGGCATGGGCATGCTTGTAGCCCTGACTCAGGCAGTGCAAAGGCAATATATGTAACCAAAGTGTTTCCACCCCAGTAATATTCTGAAATTTTAAAAAAGATTTTAAAAAATCAAATTGTACAATTTAAAAAAAAAAAAAAGAGGACGATCTGACACGAAGGTGACTGAATGCTGCCTCACTACAAGGGATGGCACTGGTTTATCCAACAAGGGGTGCAGCTGCCACCTTGACAGTCTTCTCAGGGGCCATGGGAGTATATAGGAGAAGCCGACAGGGCATGAGAGGGCCAGGCTGTGGGCTCAGACTGTGCCTCCGGGGCATGGGAGAGCTCGAAAGCTGAAACCAGGGCTGCATGGACACACTGTGTTTGTCAAGTGCACTGAGCAGAAACTCACATTAACCTCAAAGGACAATAAGGAAGCTCAATCCTAAGACAGGGCTCTTTGGATGAAGGCTGTTTTCGGTACAGAGTGAGTGCCTCGAAGCTAGAAAACGTGTCTGCTCCAAGGGCCCTGGCATGCAGTGAGACACCCATCACCTTGCCCCTAGCTGTAATCAATGCAGAAGCCAATATACGTTTGCTGGTTGCTGGAAATAAAAATGCCCTGTCCTCTGTTCACAGAAGAAGAGCAGGAGTTGCATCCCTCACCTCCTCAAGGAATTGAGACAGTGAGGATGGGAGACATTCCCAAAAGAAGTGGGAACAGAGTAGATCCCAGAGTCTGGCCTCTTGATTCTGTGTCTGGGGCTAGTTCCTCTTTCCAGGGAGGCAGCACCACGTAGTGGGGCGGGGGGCTGGTATTTCCAATTGTTTACTCACTGCTAGCAATCCACTTAACTTCTGTAAGCTTCACTAGCCTTCATCTATAAAGTGCACCATGGGCATTAGTCCATCTTACAGAGTTGTTTGAGACTCAAATAGGATAGTGCATTTAGAGGCTTTGTGTAAACTCTCAAGTTCAATACACATGGAAGGGATCATTATTATTATCGTGGATCCCAGGTGGTAACCAGGGTGACGTGATCCTGGTGCAGGAAAAAAACACATCTTCAAAACATTGCAGCACTGAACTTTAAGACCTGGAAACTGCAGGCAGCGGCCATAGACTAGAGCCAGAGTAGCCTGGGTCTGCATCATCTGTGAGGAAGGGACAAGAAGGGACAGATTGGGGCTCTAAGGTCAACAGGAAGGTCTAATGCAGAGTTTCTACCAGCGTCTTGCTTTGTGAGTAACAGCTACACCCCTCAGAGGACAGCACTGTCCGTATAACCCACTGTGTATTCCAACAGGGAAACCTATGTTCTAGATCTGTCTCTGCCACAAACATGTAGTAAGGTGACCTGGTGCTTGTCATTCATCCCCAAGGACTCAATTTCTTCATTTATAAAGTAGACAATACCCACCCAACTCACTCATGGGTTATCATGAGATGTTGCTATTATCACTATCGAAAATCTGCATATGTATTTAATCCGCTGTGACATATATCATTGGTCTCTACCCCTGGTTCCTGACACAGAGTCCTAAAGTCCTGGTAATTTCCTGAGTGATGAAGGTGATAGAAGCCTGTCTTACACAGAACTCCTAAATCCCTTAGAATTTCCTGGGTGATAGCAACATCTTTTGTTCTAATGAGATGACTCTTGTTGAACTTCCGTGTAGCTTCAGAAGCAGGTCTGGCTACCACACCAAGATTAGAAGCCTGAAATTCTCAGCCACACTCCCATCCTCTGCAGAGGAGAGGTAGCCAGAGATGGAGTTGCTAATCCATCATGCCTACGTGATGAAGCCTCCATAAAAAATCCCAAACTACAAGATTCAGAGAGCTTCCAGGTTGGTAAATGGTATCCTTTATAATACTCTTTATAATAAACTGGTAAACGTTAAGTAAAGTGCTTCCCTGAGTTCTGTGCACTACTATAGCAAATTATGGAAACTGAGAAGAAGGTTCCAGGAACCCCTGACTTTGTAGCCAAGTTTGACGGAAGTGTGAGTGCCCTGAGCACCCAATCAACACTTGCAACGGGCATCTGAAGTCGGGGGCAGTCTTGTGGGACTGAGCCCTGAATCTCCGTGGTGTGCAACAACTCCTGATAGTTAGTGTCATAACTGAATTAAATTGTCAGAGACCTAGTTCATGTCTGCAGAGAACTGGAGAATTGTTGGTGTGGAAAACCCATATATTTGTTGTCAGAAGTTTTGTGAGTAGAAAAACAGTTTTTTCTTTTATCCACCAAATGTGTATTCAATGCCTAAATGTCCACTTTCTCTTCATTGACCAAATGCTATAAGCTCTGCTCCAGTGAGAAGCCATCACAAATAAGCAATGAGTGGGACACGAAATGCAAAACTGCCAGAATTAAACTGGCAAATCAGAGGCAATGCTCATCATGCATGGCGCATTCTTCCCCTCCCCCGTCGTCATCACTGAGGGGTCGTTCAGCTGGGCATTCCCATGTTGCTCCATATCATGGTTTGGGCTCTAAAGCAACCCAATCTGCTGACATTCTATCAGAGACAAGAAACAGGGCAAATGCTCCTTGGAAATCAAGTCAAGTGAGCTTTTACTCCACAGCATTTGTTCATTTTTAATGTAGATGACAAAACAAGTGACTTAAAAAAAAAAAAAAGACTCTCCAATGCCTTTGGTTAAACACATTAATATAAATGATTAAAAAAAGCTAATCTCCTAATGAGTTGAGAATTTTATATTGATTCAGTAATTACAAAGCATATTGCAAAATCAATGACAGATACTCCTGAAATTCATATTGATTGGCTAACTCCAATAAGATTATATTGAACAAAGATGATATATTTAAGAGTGTAAATGTGTGTTCATGTTAACACATTCAGTGACAAATGAAAGCACACAGTAGACCTCAGGCCCGCTTGGAAGGGCCTCTGCTCCGGGTACACGCTCGTGCTCTTTCTGTAATACATACTTGGTTCTGGCTTTCGAAGCTGCTGGTTAATGAAACATAAGATTATTACTCCCTTGTGCATTTAAGTTTTCAGGTCTTTATACAATAATTAATTAGGATTATGTGACAAGAAGAGAATTTCCACTAGGAAAAGAAAAACTAATAGTACTGCTTTAACAAATGATGCTTAAACTCCTATTGACTCAACTTAATTTATTTAATCTTTCTACCTAGACCACCCTGAAGGTAATTATTCACTTTAAATACTTTTAAACTAGTATTTTTTAAGTCTGGGATTTCTCACGTAGCCACTTAGTGTCTAATAAAGCAGGCTTCCTGGGAATGAAGTGTTTCAAATTATATTAGAAATGGATAGATCCTTAAGACATACACCTCGGCAGTTCTCAAAGTGTGGTCCTGGGATCAGCAGCCTTAGCATCACCTGAGAATTTGTTAGAAATGCTAATTCTCAGCCCCCGCCCTCCCCAATTAATAATCCAGAAACTCTAGGGGTGGGGCCCAGCAATCTGTGTTTCAACAAGGTGATTCTCATGCATGCTCAAGTTTGAGAACCACTGCTGTAGATCACTAAGATTTTCCTAAGCATTTAGTACACGCCTGCGACTGTGCTACACGTTATGGGATACAAGGAAATATGTGGTACCTGCCCTCGGGGAGCCTACAATCTGTGTAAGGTGTTAAGATTTATAAAAAGATGCTCCTCAACTTAGGACAGGATTATGTCCCAATAAACCCTTTGTAAGGTGAAAATATCCTAACTCGAAAACGCATTTAACACAGTTATCCTACTGAACATCATAGCTTTGCTTAGTCTGCCTTAAATGTGCTCCAGACACGCACGTTAGCCTACAGTTGGGCAAAATCATCTAATACAAAAACCTATTTTATAATAAAGTGTTGAATATCTTATGTAATTTATTGAATACTATACTGACAGTGAAAATCAGAATGGTTGTATGGGTATTTGAAGTACAGTTTCTACTGAATGTGTGTCAATTTCACACTATAGTAAAGTCAAACCATCATAAGTCAGGGACCACCCGTATTTGATTCTGTCACTAACTAGCTTTAAAATGTTAGCAAGATATAACCCCTCTGGACCTGTTTTTTCATCCATAGGAAGAAAAATTTGACCTAGAATCTCTTAAAGTTGCTTCCAATTCCAGATATCATTCTATGGGCCTACAAATTTAAGAAAAATGAATTTGTTCACAGAAGTTCTAAATTGGCATATGATTTGAAACACAAAAGGTCTTGCCAGTTTCCCAGTTAACTCCCCTCCAGAATGGTGTATTAGAGTTCACCAGAGAAACAGAACAAATAGGATATTATATATATATATGTATATATATATATATATATATATATATATATAGAGAGAGAGAGAGAGAGAGAGAGAGAGAGAGAGAGAGAGAGATTTATTATAAGGAATTGGCTTGCAGCAATTATGGAGGCTGAGAAGTCACATGATCTGCCATCTGCAAGCCAGAGACCCAAGAAAGCCAGTGATGTGGCTCCAGTCTGAGCTCAAAGGCCTGAGAACCAGAGTGTCGATGATGTCAGTCCCAGTCCACAGGCAGAAGAAGGCCAATATACCAGCTTAAACAGTCTTAAGCAGAGAGAGCAAATTCTCCCTTCTTCTGCCGTTTGGTTCTATTCAGGCCTTCAACAAATTGGGTGATGCCCACCTACATTGGAAAGGGCAATTTGCTTTATTCAATCCACCAACTCAGATGCTAATACCATCCAGAAACACTCCCACAGACACGTCCGGAAATAATGTTTAGCCAAATATCTGGGCACCCTGTGGTCCAGTCAAGTTAACACCTAATATTAACTGTCGGAAATGGATGGTCTCTGATTTTCCCAGTCAGAGTCACTACTCTGGGTATCACAGCATGGACAAAACCCTCTCTGGAAATAGGGAATGTCATGGAGGTGGGAAGGGAAATCCCTCCCATGGGATTTCAAGCTGCCCCACTTGGTGAGAGCCACTGCTCCCACCCATCCTTGCATCAAGGCTCTCCAAGCCCCAGTTCAGGAAGTACAGGGTAAAAAATTTTCCCTGAGGCTGGGAGGGAGGGAACTGCATGATCAAAACTTGGATGCTGAGGAATATTATTCATTTGGCAATATCAAGAGAATCCTGAACTAAGGAAGGAACTCCCATGTGATAAACGGACCAGGTGAAAAAGGAGGCCTTAAAATAAAATCCCTACAACTCCGCAGCTGTGCCCAAGGCCACCCCTACCTGGCCTTTTCTGATCCCCTGGCCCTCCCATCTTCCCACACCTCCTGGCACACATTGTGCTTAAAAGGTACAACTGTTTTCAATGAAATGAATGTTTGTTTGTAGTTCACAGACTGGCCCTGAAGGCAATCCTCCAGGAAAATTTCCTGACACAGTTTGCATGAAGACACCATCACTGAGAAGATATAGGACTTGCTGAAGGGCAAACTTATTTACAAATATGGCACATACAAAAATAATCTTACCACAATGTCTCATTAAATACAATGAATCCTCTTAATAATGATGTATATTAGAGCTAGAAGTGTCCTCAGAGGTTATTTAACCCCCTTGTTTTATAGTCCATAGAGGAAAATTTAGCACTTAATTGTATACTCTTTAATAGGACGATGAATGATTTGTTCCTTATTGTTTCACCTCTTTTAGTTAGGCTTAAAACCAAGACTTAAACCCAGAGCTTTTGCCCCCTGAGGCCAGTTCCCTCTGCATCACCGAAAGAGGTCTCCTTTGTAGCAGAAAGAGGGGAGGGGGACAAAACAAGATGTTTCTTTGTGGGTGCCAACCGTGCATTCTGCTTCCTGAAAATAAGTTTTAATGGAAAACATTTTCATCAAATCTTTAAGTAAAAATGGGCATTGCAAATGTGCAATATCATTCCTAAGGCTTTGCCTGCCCCCTGTAACACCACCAGGTAATCCCCAAAATTGTGTGTATCTCTGTTTGAGATGCTGCCTTCTGGGTTTCCAGACAGAGTCAATCCCAGGAAAATGCTCAAGATCTCCCTGTCTCAATCTTCCCCTTCTTGCTCTTGTCCTTTGGGAAGTATCTTCGTAACTACTTTATACTAAGGAATTACATATTGGAAAATAGGTTTCTTATCCTGTCTCAAAGGTACATGAATATTTACAAAATATATGGCCCTTATTCAAAATGTGGTGAAATTTCTGGCATCAGTGGCCTACAAGTTGGAGAAAATTTTCAGCCACAGAGGTGAAGAAGTCACTGGTGCCCCTTAGTCATTCAGCATAGCTGATCTTGACTCTGCTGGGTGGCTGTCCCCTTTTTGGCAAGGTTTCCCTTTTAAATGGCCCAATCGATATTCATTAGGTATTGCCAGCTCCTTGTCTCTCCCTAACTGATTTATCTGCCATGCTATAAAACCCATTAAAAATTAATTCTCTAATAGACAAGGACTCAAATTGGCTGCTTGGAGGTTCCGGATACAGGGCAGATGTGCATTGCCTCTAGGAGGAAGAGACTCAAAGGCAGGGGCTGTCCAGGGGAAGAACATCCCCTCCCCAGCCATATGTGCCCAGGAGACTCCATGAGCAGCCCTAGTGAGATTCGTAGGCCCCAAGGAAAAGGTGTCCCAAAGCCTTCCAAATAGGAAGGGGACAGCTGACCTGGTTTTCCTAATCAAGGACCGGAAAATAGTGGATGTGGACAAATCCTGTGACCCAAAATTGGCCCACCTGGGAGGGACAAGGACAGATAATAATTTTTGTGCAGAAAACCCAGTCTTGGCCAGGTGGCCCAGCCCTTCCTGCCCCTCGATGAGCATCAGTAACATGAGGCTTTGCTGGCCTTCTGCTTCTTAGGGAGTGTTTCCATATAGTGCTTCTTTTTCTCTCTGACCCCTGGGTGCAAATATTCCTCAAGGTCCTCTTCCTCCGTCCATATCCTTTCTTTCTTAGCAATCTCACAGTTCTGCTATCACATTTGATGCACTCATTTATTCAGCAGGTATGAACAGCACTATGTATCAAGTGCTGCACTCAGAGCTAGAGATGCACGGCCATCCCTGCCACCTGCCATCTCCGGTTCTATGGAGGAGAAAGAGCCAATGAAGACAAGGGACCCCAGTAAAGTGGGAGGAAGTTCAGAATGCCATGGAGGCACTGGGCAAGAGGCCCCAACCTCGGGGGATGGAGGGTGGGACATAGAAGAGGCTTCCCAGAGGAGACCCTAACTAGAGCCCAGACTGGTGACGTGGGGAGAAGCCAAGGAGACACACTGGTGAGCACAAGGCCCAGAGAGGAAAGAGAGCCTGGGATGCTTCCAGGCCAGGAGGGATCCACGGTGAATTGTGAGTCAGGGGTGGTGAGAGCTGGGGCTGAAAAGCTGGACAGAACTGGATTTCCATGAGCTTTGAAGGCTAAGAGAGAGAGGGGTGGTCAGATTTCTTTTTTTAGAGAGATTACTGGAGCTGCAGTATGGAAAACAACAGGAGGGAGCGGAAGATTGAATGTGGGCAACCCAACAAGGCAATATTCCCTGTAAGAGACGATGGTGGCCTGGACAGGGCAGTGACAGCAGCAATGCAGAGAAGTAAGATGTAGCAAGCGTAACAGAGGGAACCGGGAACGTGCTCACTCTTAGACCCCCGGGGCTGAGAACAGAGCCTGGCACGAAAGAATGAACGGGTGGACGTAAGGAGGGAAGAACTCAGAAAATAAGCCCTGGGTCAACCTACAATGTGATTCATATCAGTTGGTAGATTTAGTAATAAACAGACAGACTTGAACCTAAGAATGTATTTTTTGTGCAACGCTCCATAATATGTCTTAACTTTAAAGAACACGTTCATTCATTAACTTGCTCCACAAATATTTATTAAGCACCTATTATGTACCAGGCACTATGCTAGCTGCTGGGGATGTAATCATAAAATACATATGATCCAGACCCTCAAGGAACTTTCATTTTATACTATCATGTTGACATAGTGCTGCTTTCTAGAAAAAGTAGACGGGAGGAGGGAGCGCGTGCTCCTCCCACTCCTGTCCGTGTCCACACGTGGGAATTGTCCACCCAGAACGTCACTAACAGGCCTTCCCTTCTTGGCACCTTCTCTAGCCAGGCCCTCCATCCACAGTAACAATGCCAGGCCAATAGCATCACGTTGAAGATCAGTATCTCCTTTTGCATAGTCTGGAGTCTGACCCGCCCAGCAGGACAGGATGTGACAGTCCCTCTGAGGGATGACTGAGGGCCCTCCTGCTCCCAGACTGGATTTCAGGGGCTTTGCCACACCCTGGGCAGAACAGGGAGGCAATTACATGTCCCAGGGATGAGGAGGGGGCCTGAGAAAGCTTCTCAAATGATGGCTTCTGGAGACTCAGTGGCTGAAAGTTACGAGAGTCATGATGTCCTGTGGGCATCAGAGATGCCACTGTGGGCAGGCCATTGGTCCACCCAGTCCACACCAGATTACAGAATTTGACCACCCATTGCCTCCTCACCTTAAAAGAAGTAAGAAGTGGTCTAGATGAATAAAACCACCCCGAGAGGTAGAAATTCCAAGATGAGGCAGTGAGCAACAATGCAAGTGATTTTAAGAAGAGTGTGGATAATTTATGGAAAATTCTTAATGGCTAGTTAAAGGAAGCTGGGAGGGTTGGTGGCAATTCCAAAGTTGTTGAAGCTTTGAATTGACTTCCAACAGATGCCCTCTTTCAGGGGCAGATGGCAAGACTGGGTGGACCAATGGCCTGCCCACAGTGGCATCTCTGATGCCCACAGGACAATGGTGCCCAAGGCAGGCCTGAGGCACACCCGCAGGTCTCTACCCAGTCTATTCTTGCCCACAAGGACGTAGCTGGCTTTCCACATCATTAACCTGAAATTTATGGTCACCACCCCTTGTCCTGGGGTCTGTGTGTGTTGGTGTACTTCCTCCAAGGAGCCTAACCCTGGCTATGGCGCCTTGGCCCATCATTCCTCAGGACCTGGAATCAGGCAGGTCCTCCTACCCCAGAAAGAGGGCCCTCAAGAAAAGACATGGATTGCTACTTACTCTCTGGCTGGGCAGCCAGTGTGAGGAGAGTCCTTTGGGAAACTGACAGTGGCCATTCTTTTCCCGTTTTCCTAGCTCAGAGAGCTCACACCTTTGCCAAGTTCACAGCTGTGCAGTTCACAGGCTCCCAGGAGGATGATCCCCTGCCCATCCCCCTACCCAGCCTTAAACTCCAGTCCCTACCCCCAGGTCCCCAGGTGCATTTCCTTGCCCAAGTCTCTGGCCATAAAGTGAATTGGCTGTTTAGTCATTTCCTGATTGCCCCTATCTGCATACCCTTACAGATGGAAAGATACGTCAAAGTCACCCCCATTTCTTCAACAGGCACTTTCCCTGCTTGCCCCATTGGACAGCCTCTGTGCTGAGCCCACCAATGGGAGAGGCCCAGAGCCTTGGTTCTGGGTTTCCCTCCCAGACGGCAACTGCCAATTGTCTTGCTGCTCTGTCTTGTCTCTTTCTGGCAGAGAGATTCTGTTCCAACATACTGACCACAAGATGAAGGCAGGCTGGCCCCAGAAAGATGGACTCTGACACCCTGCACCCATTTCAGATGGGGACTCTGATGCCCCAGGCTCTGCTGGCTCCAAGAAAAATGGGCAAATGGGTAATCTGAACCTCCAGGGTCTTTTTCCATCCATTCCCAATATTTTTATATTGTCCTCAGTCTCTCCTATCCATTCATTTATTCATTCAACAAACACTTATTAAGGACCTGCTATGTGCTAGGTCCTGGGAACACCACATGAATAGGACAGACCCAGCCCCTGACCTCATGGAGTTTACAAGAAAAAAATAACAGCTTTTTTTGTATTTTGATGTTCAGTGTATTGCACTGAATTTTTGGTCCTCTCTGCAGAGTATGTTTTGAGTAGAGGAGTCTGTCCAAGACTCTGTCAAATCTTACTCCACAATTAATCTTGTACTCTGGCTCTGCCATTGTTCAGTTCTGCCTGAACCCCTAACGTCCGCCCCCTCCCTGACTATGCCGACCTCTCCCTCCTCTGACCACCTCCTCTGATCACAGCCCCTCCCCACCTCTCCTGACCTCTCTGCCCCTTCAGCAACACTTTGCCTTCAACACATCCCTAGCTGGAAGCAAGAGCAGCAAGACTAATTTCATTTCTCTTCTTTTCCTTTGGTGAGTAGATCTGTGACAAACCTTTTTATGCATTTAATTCATTCTCGATTTCTCATAATCAGGGGGAAGGTATCCCCTAAGGTTAGGCAAGAGCTTGTCAGGGAGAAAAAAAGGCAGTGTAAATTCACAGAGGTAATCGTAGTCTATCTCCACTTCCCACTGCCCGTGGACTATTAACTAATATCGCTCTCTAATCTTTTTTGTACTTATTTATTTTGTAGCGAGAAACTAGCATTATAAACACCCCTACTGTCAAAACTTGTCATCCCCATTACCTCTAGGCGGGCTTCATCTCCGTTATTCTAATTTCAGAGTTTCTCAAATTCACAGCCGCTGGAAATTGAGTACAAAATCCATTATCATTTGTATATTTTAATTATGCAAATGAGGCAGCTCAGCTGCGATGTCCGGGACCTGCAGGGATGCCTGACTTGATTCTGGGTGATTACAATTTATCCAGTCGAGTCACTTTAATTGTAACAAGCTAATTACATTGTTTCATTTGGCTTTAACAAAAGAAAAAGAGACAGGAAACTGGATGTGGCTCAGGGCCCCCCGGAACAGACCGCTGCCTCTCCCCAGGCTGGGATGGACATGGCCAAGGGAGTGGGTGCAGCTTTCCCTGCCTGATCGAAGGGTGGTGGAAGATTCCACAGGAAGGGCAGGCAGTGGCCAGGGAGCTGGAGGCAGCTGCCTTCCCAGGAGAAGGCTGCCCACTCGCAGCTCTGCCAGGGGTGGCAGGAGGACTATTCATTCTGGCCAGGAGTTGATCAAGTGGTAAACCGGACCTTGAGAGATCAGACCACCTTCCAGAAGGGCCCTTTCCACTTTAGCCTTTCTTGACCACAGGCTGATGTCTTTGAGGACCCACCTAATTTCCACCATGTGTGGATTTGTGCAGACATATAGTGTTTCTGGCTAATTCCCAGGTTCTTCCTAGCACTGACTGTTGAGGCCAGTAAGAATCTAGTGGAAGTGTCCCCCATGGTCACATAGGGGGAAACGAAGAAGTGGGCAGGGGAGCAGAGGGCAGACAGACAATAAAGAGAATTGAGGAAAATTCCATAAAGTGGGGAGGATGCTTTATGAACTCATTCGTTAGGGTTGTGTTTTTATTTCTGTGATCAATGAGAAACATTTATGCATTTGAACTGAAAGTAGCTGTTTTCTCTTACAGTCGTGACTGCTTGCCAGAGAGAGAGAGAAGGTGCTTAGATTTACAATTGTGTTCAATATTTTAGCAGAATGAGAGTCCCAGGAAGCACAAGTCTCACTCACATGAACAAATGACCATTCCTCCTAACAGAGTTACAGCAGGACCAGAATTAAAGTGTTTGCTACAAGGCATAACTCCAATCTGGCTATAAAGTCCACAATGTTACCAAACACTCTTTTTCTAATAATTTTTTTTGTTCACCTCCTCCTAGCACCAGAGCCTTTTCCACCCGATTCTGGGCCAGACAAAACCCGTGACCTCAGTTGCCTAACAGAAGGCAATAGACTCAATGTCAAAGCCCAGAAACTAGATTCATGGTCCAGTAATGTCAGCAAATCAATTAATCAACACATATTTACAGAGGTTCATCGAAATGCTATAATCATCACAGTCTCTTCTTTCAAGGTGATTATGTTCCAAAGACAGAAATACAGCTTAAGTGTTTTCAAAGGAGCAACCTGGAGGGCTCAGAGGAGGTGTGAGGGGAGAGATATCTGCAGGGACTGAGACAGTCAGTATATATATTACTCAAGTTCATTGACGAAGGGACTGGATTCCAGGTGAAGTACACACTGAGCTGCGTCAGAGCTGTGGTCCAGATTTGATTCTGTTACAGAGGATGGTCACTTGTCAGCGCAAGGGGTTACAGGTAGGATGGAAAGAACACAGCCAGGGGCCAGGACTCCTGTGGAGGAAGAGATGGCTGGAAAGATCGTGGCAAAGGCAGGAAGAGCAGAGGGGTTTGCTGCCAGCCTTGTGGTGCTAAATAAGTGAAGCGAAGGGCATGGGCTTCCCCATCGCGTCCACCACGTGAAAACAGCACATGTACCTGCGATGCACGTCCGCACAGCCATGAGCCCAAAGCGCCTGCAGGTGGACACAGTGAACAGCTGACCAAGACAGTCTGATGTCAGCTGGTTCCGGATGACGGGCTGCTTGGTGAGTGCGGAGACGCTGGGTTGCCCGAGGAGAAGCCTTTTGAAAGGAGAAGGCTGTGTCTCGGTGGATGAGCAGGAGGACGAGATTCGCAGAAGGAGGAACAGCGTGGCAAAGGCGTGGAAGGCAGAGCCGCACAAAGCGGGATCAGGAGCTGGCGCGAGCAGCTGAAGCAAGGGCTCCGTGATGCTGTTAATAGAACCACCTGGCTCTGAGTTCTAGGTCTGCAGTTTCTTCTTCCCCCGCTGGCTGGACAGGCAAAAGAGGAAACCTCGTATCATATCCAGCATGGGGTTGCACCACAGGAGGTACCGCAACAAATGCGCACGTGAGGAAGGAAGGGAGGGAGGGAGGAACGGAAGGAAGAACGCAGCACATGGTTGGAATCCGGAGATGAAGTTTCTACTCCCACTACCGACCAGCTGGGTGGTTGAGATCATGCCACTTAAGGGCTCGCTCAGAACCTGTTTCCTGGTCTGCCAAAGGGGAAGGGAATGGGGTAGGGGGCAAAATGAACCTTCCACACGCAGGTCTCACGAATCAAGAATGTGGTGTGTTTATATCTCACTAGGCGGTGTCAGTCCCTGCATAGAAATCCTGCTCTGCATTGGGGCGAGTGGTTGGTACAAAAAGAAAAAAAAAAATTGAGGCTGCCGTTTCTGCCTGAATTCTCCAGCTCTAAGTAAATTAGAGCCAGATGCCCAGTTCCTCATCGCTCCATCAGATGACTCCATGGAGTAATTATAATACTTTATGGGCATTAACTCACTGATTCTCACCATGCCCTGGGAGGCAAGCGCTTAGGATCATTATCCTCCCTGCATCCAAGGAGGGGGCGCATCTCATTCTCTCCGTGCATGCATCCCAGCAGCACCTGTCCCCCAAATGCACCGGGAGGGGAACGCCAGGACCAGCCGCACTCTGGCAAGATGGATGGGCTGGAGAAAAGGTTCTGGGAAAGGGAGAGCAGTGATGGGGGGAGGAAGGTCCAACAGCAGAGGGATGAAAGACATGCATCAGGAGGAGGGAAATGGGCCGAACTCAACTCGGTGGTGTCTGAGGGGAGTGGAGAACCAATTACAAATACTGGAGCAATCTAGGCTTAAAAGAGGGAAGGAGGGAGGGAAAAAACACTAAGGCCAACCTGGGGAGATAGTGTGGAACTGAGAGCATGGTGCAATCATGTTGAGGAGATGGGGCCAAGGGGCAACCTTGGGGGTTGCTGAATGGAGACTTCCAGAAAGTATCTACCAGCTCTTTTGTTCCCCCATTCAAAGCCTTCCTCATCTGGGGGCAAATCTTAAATCCCTCTTCATCCCAGGGAGTCTTACAATTATTAAATTTTATAGTTGAAGCCCACATTAGAGTTTAGATTAATCTCCTTATTTTACCAATCAGGTAAGTGAAGCCCAGAGAGGGACAGTAAGTGTCCCAACATCACACAGCAAGTGGGTAGAGTGTGTGGGACTGGATCACGCATCTCCTAATTCCCACTGGCCTGATCACACTTTTGTCTCTTTTCTCTGAATTCCTTCTCACACTTAACAGGAACCATATCAGCTGGCACTTGATTTTATGCTCTAATACAATTTATTCATTCTGTTTCCAAGTAAATCTGAAAACCGTTAAGTGGCAGAACCATTCCTTGGGCATCCTTCATGGCACCTTCAAAGCACAAGCCAGGGTTAGGCACGTGGGGTAGGGAAGGGTAGTGTTCAGCTTGACAGGAGCACAAGCAAGGGACTGTGGCAGAGCCCGCCAAAGATGCCAAGTCTCCTGGAAGGAAGCTTGGAAATGCCAGGCACTGGGAGTCAGCCCAAGAACAAGCCAGGAGGAGAAAGGTAAAACCATGAACGTCTCTATTGCCATTGCTAAAAATATCAGCCAAGCAGCCCCAAAGATATTAGAGCAGATGAGGAGCTGTGAAAATACGGGGTCTCTAGGCACCAGAAAGCAAGTGATACCCCAATTGATGAAAGACACAGGACTCTGTTCCAGCATTTCTGTGACCTCAGAATCATACTTAAGTCCCCGGTCACTCTCAGCGTTCACCTATAACATCTCCCAGTTTTCAGGCACTTGTCGAAGGTGAAGCCCATTCTCATGGTCACAGAGCACGGTGACCAAGCACATAAACTCACAAGCCAGATCGCCCTTTGCATGAACCTCAGTTTGAGCTTTACTAGCTGTGTGACCTTGGGCAGGTTCCTGAACTACTTTGTGCCTCTAATTCTTCATCAGTAAAACAGGAGTAGTAATTGTATCTGCCTCATAGACTTATGATGAGTTAAAAACTCACTCAGAAAAATTCCTGACATTTACTATGCACTCAGTAAATATCAGGCAGTCTTACTACTTTGTCTCCTCACTGATTTTGTTGAGTTGCAAAAACCATCCACTTATTCACTCTCTAATAAACATTTGTTAAGCACCCATTCTGTGCCTGACACTGCAACGGGTGCTGAGGACCCACAGGTCAGAAGAACCAAGTCTCCACAACACAGAGGCTGGAATCCGGCAAAGGAAATCAGTCGACAAAGTAAGTGTTCTATCTAGATGGGGAGAGGTCACCGGGCAGGACATTTGCTTCTAAATATCTTTGGACACTGGCTTGGAAAGGGGCTGCATTGGCACTAGCTGTTCCTTGGGCACTTGGAGACCCCACAACTTGCTGCTGAACTCTAAGATTGACTTCATACAGCAGGCTCTGTCCTCGAAGGGTGTCTGTTCCAACACAGAGCACAAAAGCATGGTTCAAATGGATGCCCAGGGGCCGAGCAGGAAGTTGAGTTGGAAACTGAAAGCATAACTAGGCAAGATTAAATATATACACTCCATGTAGCAAGAGTAAGTGCATCTGTGAGATGGTGAGCAAGGAAAGGGAGAGGAGTCTTCCTTTCTCTTCCTGGCAATTCGTAAAGGGTCCAGGGAGGAGGTGCAATTTTAAAAGGAAGGAAAATCCAACAAGAAATGTAAACACAGGCCCCTCCTGCCTACAGAAACCTGGCCTCTCTCACCAGCTGCTACCCTGGGTTTCGGGGAACATTGTGGGTCTTTCACTTCAGTTCCACAGCATCTTCAAACAGTTGACCACTGACGCGAATGTTAAAGTTGGAAAGTGTTAACTCACCCACCTCTCTCATTTGAAAGATGAAGATACGGAGATCCAGGAGGGACTTGCGGAGCATCCAGGACCACACGCAGGGCAGCTTCGGAGCTGGGGCCAGGAGCAGGATGGTCCGTCTGCTCACCCACGTGCCTTCCCCAGGTGGTTGCCTTGTTTGTTTGTTTTGCCTGATGCTCTGATTCCTCCTGAGGGTGGCAAGTTCAGCCCCAGGTAAGACTGGAATTGGAGTGGCC
Source organism: Indri indri (assembly GCA_004363605.1). NCBI lineage: Eukaryota > Metazoa > Chordata > Mammalia > Primates > Indriidae > Indri > Indri indri. Next base: position 33,999 of record RJWJ010003743.1, on the reverse strand, counting down.
GAAGGACAGGAGGCAGCAGGCTCGGCCAGTGTGCCAAGCAGCCGTCCAGGTGGCTCACTCCCAGGGAACCAGAAAGGCCTCCACCCCTGTCACTTGCTCCACCAGTTCTCAATGACTGATGTTCCTGGCAAAAGGATTTTCCCAAAGTAAGGCCTTTAGGTGAGGGAGGGACTTGTCCCTGCTTCCCTTGAGGGCACATCACGTGGACTCGGGGTCACCCAAGCAGGGCACACCATGACAAACAGCCACCACTTCCACATGCCGCCCCCATGCTGGGCACTTAGTAGACATCGCCTCTTTGAGTCTTCACAATTGCTGCTAGTTTTAGTCCCACTTTACAGATGAGAAAACTGAGGCTAAGCAAGATTAATGACTTTGCCCAAGTCGCCCAGCTCTCCATCGGCAGGCCCAGCATGTTCGACTTGGGCCCCACATGGTCAGCCACTCAGCCGCGCCACCTCTACGGCATGATTGCTCTTTCTACCTAGATCTTCTTGTCCTATTTTCCCCTCGACACCTTCTCTGGTCCTTCTCTGACAGCAATCTAATTCATGCCAAGGGGTGGGGGAGGGGGGGACTTCCTCAGCTACTAGTGTGTAGAACCCAGGGCCAAGCCAATGCAGGCCAGGCCTCCAGTGCTGGAGGGGGTGACGGTTCGCCTGCCGGGCAAGCTGTCCACACTGGGAGGCACCCCAACGCTGGATTCACAGGGAACTGTTAGACCTGGCTGGGGAGAGGGGGTGATATTTCAGAGAAGGGGAAGAGCTGGAGAGGAAGTTTCTCTCTCCTCCCCAGCTCTCATCACGGTTCTGCTTATTCTGCCTGAGCAGACAGCTTTAGCCCGCCTGTGCGTTATCGTGTTTTAAATTGTTTTATTGAGGGTGGTTTTTCTCTTTGCCTTCTGCCTATAGGAGCCCCCAAGACAGTTGCACCATAGCACAGAATGCCAGAAATCTCAAAGGTGGGGAGTCCTGCCTAGCTGGTCCCACCCGTTCCAGGTCCCCCCCCCCACCCGACACACACACACTGAGGCCACTCCCAGACTCACCCTCCAAAGACTGACCCAAGGCGGCCCCACCCTCCCCTCTCAGCGACTCAGAGAGAGGCAGACATCCCATCCCGGCTGTCCGCACCTGCCATGCGATAGATGGCGGGCTCTAAATAATTAACGAGAATCATTTTGTAATGCGCTGACCCCTGAACGTTGCACATCACTCATTCTGATACTCTGCTCTCCCCTGCTCCCTCTCCGTCTCTCTCATTCCGACAGCTCGGCCTTCCCTCCTGGGCTCCCAGCGAACACCACATCCACTGGCCCCCGCACGTCTGACGAGCTGCATGCCACCAGCAATGGAACTTGGCCTCTGATGCTCCTTTGATGAGACAGTGGAACGGTGTACGTGGCTGGTTGGGGACGGTGCTGATGTGGGCCCCCCACCCAACGTGAGCCAGGGAATGTCCAAAAGCTCTGGCTAGGGAGAAGCAACCAGAAGACTCGCAGGCCTGGAAGACAGAGTCTCGGCACAGGCTGGTGGCCCTCCCCTCCAGGGGCTTTCCCCTGACTGGGGCAAGGAGCCTCGCACAGGAAATATTGAGAGATCTGTACAAGTTCCCCTGAATTTCATGCCAGTCCATTAGCACTGGTCACCACCTGGGTACCCAGGCCTGTGAAGGGTGAGACGTGAGAGAAGAAAACGGAGGCCCTGGCCTGCCTGGGCCCTTGTGACCCACCTGGAGAAGGGGATTCACACATGAAACTGTTAGAGAAAAATGCAGAGATTTGGAACATTTCTAGAAAAGACACACAGACACTGATAATCCCAGTTCTCTCTGGAGACTGGAAATGGGGGAGGGCAGAGGAAGGAGGACAAAGGTGTGCGTTTGCTTTTCCCTTTATACACCCTGTGCTTCTGGAACTTTCTGCAACAATGTCCTACTTTTCAATTTGGCTTTTTACTTATTGTTAAGACAGAATAGCAACTTCTAAGCTCCTCACATGTAGGACCAGAAGCTGGACGTCTCTATAATTTTTTAACACTTTCATAAAAACTGACCAAATCAAGACCAGACTATAAGCTGTTCTGAGGGTCTGTGCTGTGTGTCTTGTCGATTTCTGTGTTCCCAGAATCTAGAACATTCCCTGAGCAGCAGAGCAGCTGAGATACTCAATCAAGAGTAGCTGAATGTGGAATAAAGACGGTGCTATTTTGGGGTTCAAGTGCAAAGTGGGAAAGAATCAGAGGAAAGGGTGGGGGGAGGGTGGGACAATGAACATAAAAAACTTCAAGAAAGAACCAGAAAGATTTTAAATAAGCAGAGAGGTGGGGAAAGGATGGTCAAGGCAAGAGAGAAAGTGTCAGCCTTCAGGAAGCATTTTTTGACAAAGAGATGAATGAATGAATGAATGAATGGATATTCTGATCCAAGGCAGGAAGGTAGACATGGGGAAACAGCAGGGCCAGTGCACAAAGGAGCATGCTGACTTGCCTAAAGGCTGGAAGGACATGCCACCGGCTGTGCTCCAAGGTGGTCACCAGGCACTACAAACCTGAGTGACCTGCCTGCAGTCCAGCACACAGCACAGCAGCCAGAGCTGAGACCTGGCCTCCTCAACCGACCCCACTGTTCTCTCCGCTGCACTCCGCTGCCCCTACACCAGCAGCTCCCAGCCCCAAACGGTGTGGCACTGGCTGCATCCAACTCACCTAAGGGGAGGAGGGCACATTCTTATTCTCTGTTCCCGGAGATTCTGATTTAGTAAGCACTACCCAGGAATCTGCATTTTTAATTGATAAATAATCATGCAAATTTATGGAGTACAGTGTGACATTTTGATAAATGTACATATACATTATGGAATGACTAAACCAAGCTAATTAATACCTCTATCACCTCACATGCTTATACTTTTCTGTGGTATGAACAGTTAAAATCTACTCTTTGAGTAATTTTGAACTACGCATTATAGTGTTACTAACTACAGTCACCATGCTGTGACACAGATCACAAAATCTTATTCCTCCAATCTCACTGATACCTTCTACGCTTTGACCAGTGCTGTTGTTACAATGCCTGGAACTGCTGCAGCCACTTTGGAACTATGAGGCAACATGTATGAGGACAAAAAAAAAAAAATCCTAAGGACGATATTGCTGAAAGGAGGCAAGAGTCTATGTCCTTGACAGCAGTACTGGGCTCAGAGCAGTACTGGGTTGTCCAGTACTGGACAACCTGTCCCTGGACCTCCTCTCAGAACCATCTACCTCTGGGCCTTCCATTACTGGAGATAACTAAAGGAGGGTGCTTATGCTGCCATGAGTCAAATTTCCTTTCCCTTGCAGCAGAAGACATCTTCCCTTAACACAGTCACCCATTTGAAGGGCTTCAAAATTAGGAAGCACTGACCCAAACCCCTTCAAATCAGCTCAGTGGATGTGGCTGGTGTAGGGGGGCCATCCACTCACAAAAATCACAGTGGAAACCAACCTGGAGTTCTCACATTTGCCCATCAAATGATTCTAATTCCCTCCTTTAACTTCCCTAGAGGAAAGAGAAAAGATCTAATATGCATATAAGCGTGGGCTCCACACGATTTTAACTAACTTACCAAGGATTTGGCTTCGCAGGAGGCTTTGAAAGAAAAGACGGTGCTTGGGTGCAGGGCAGTTTCTGAGGCATAAAAAGCTTCTCTTGTCTCCTTCCTCCCTGCCGCAAGGGCAGAATTCTTTGTCTGCTAGCTGCTTGCTAAAAATTCTTTTACCAGAGAATTGTAGTCTTTCTTCCTCCCCAGGAAGAAAACTAGAATAGTGGTCAGATTGAAGGGACAGGGATTTGAGAGGTGAGTGAGGGCTAAATTTGAATGTTCACACTCCCACCTATAAGCTCTACGTATTTAGGCTTGTTTACCGTCGCCGAAGCTCGCCTTCACTATTTACAAAAAGGGGAGAAAAATACCACGTTCTTAGAGCAAATGGACTGCTCTGAGTTAAACGAGGTAATATATTGGACAGGGTTCTAGGAAGACCTTAGGTATACATGGGATGTTCTAGTTTCTTTTTAAAAAAAAAAAAAAAGACCTGAAACCAATATGACCAAATGCCAGCACGTGTTAATTCTGGGTAGGTGCAGAGTTTATACCTGCTGCGCTTCTCTATGCTTTTGAAATATTTCATAATTCAAGGACAAAAAGTCTCGCATAATGAGTGACCCAGAATAGGTAGTCACTATTTGTGGTCACTCCCAAAGGAGGTGTGTTTGGTGATGTGGACAGGGGAACCCAGCAACTCACACTTCCTCTCACACTCACACCGCATGCCAAGAGATGCTCTGCCATCCCGCATTACAGGTAACTGAAGCCCTCCTGCGCACGTGGAAATAGGTCAAAGGGAGAAGACAGCCCACGAGGACAGGCTGGCAGCACTGGAGACGGAATACCAGCTGCACAGTTTTGTCAAAATTAGTTCCTTCTAACACAGTTTCAGACATGTAACTGGAGTTCAATAAATCCCTGCTGTGGAGCTAATTAGCCAAGACAGGACCTGGTTCAGCATAACAAAAAGGGAGTATCTGTTCTATTTCGTGGGTGTCACCTCCAGTCCCCAGCACAGAAGCCTCATGCCTTGGCATTGCTGTGAACTTCATATCCCTCTCATGACTCCTACAGGAAATGGGAAGTTACCTCCCCAATTCTGCACCCACCCTCTCCTTCCTAGGGTGGGGGCTATAAAACACAAAGCTCCTTGGTGTGCAGCCCAAGTGTGATTATGAACCCCATTCACTAGTTGTTTGTTTTTTGGGTTTGGGGGTTTATTTATTTATTTTTGAGACAGGGTCTCACTCTGTCACCCAGGGTGGAGTGCACTGGCATCATCATAGCTCACTGCAACCTCAAACTCCTGGGCTCAAGCGATCCTCCCCTCTTCAACCTCCCAAGTAGCTGGGACTACAGGTGTGTGCCATAATATCCAGCTAATTTCTCTATTTTTAGTAGAGACAGGGTCTCGCTCTTGCTCAGGCTGGTCTCGAACTCCTGGCCTCAAGCGATCCTCCCACTTCGGCCGCCCAAAATGCTAGGATTACAGGTGTGAACCACTGCACCCAGCCTCAGTTGTTTTTTAGTAAAACAATAGGAAAAACAAATCATATTTTCTCACTTTGAGCCTAAATAATGCCATCCCTAGGACTTGAAAACTCCAGGCCTGGTGAGAGGCTGGGATGATTACATTGATGAGCTTCCAAAAGATTGCAGAGAAATAATGAAGCTGTGAACAGCACAGCTACCATCCTCTATCCTGGGCCCTGGTTGATTTTGGTGAGGCTCTTCATTTCATTTTTGCAGGTCCCATCCTTGGCAAATTTGGGGCTCCCAAAAGCTTGGGCTTCAACATTCAGTTTGGCCTTTATAACATCTCCCTGTCACCCCACCCAATCCCCTTCCCAGGGCACCCAGCACAGTCCTGCCTTAGCCTCTCCTGTAATATGCGAATGAGTATGGAGCTAGTAACACTTCGTTTTGATTCAATTCAGTATTTATCCAGCGTTGAAGGCTCTGTGCTGGTGTGGAGGTTCGGGGAGGGGGCCAAGGTCTAGATGCTGCAGACAGGTTTCTTAATCCGCATATCACAGTTGCGAAAACAGAATTCCAGAGAACTCAGTTAATTGGGCAGGTTCCATAGGTGCTCAGAGGCAGAACCGGGATTCCAAGCCTGGGTCATCTTGCTCAAAGCCTGGGTGGGATCTCACTATTGTACTCTCCCGTCTTCCTGAAGGAGCCAGGCTAATGCTTCATTTAAGATGGCACATTTACAGCAAGCCATCAGACTCAAAAGTTAAGGTTCAAATTGGCAATAGTCTCCCACATTGGCCCGTGCTGAATGAGAGATTGCTAGGTAGGCAGATATAAATATAGACTTTATTATACCACATCACAAGGCAGGGGAGTTAATGTGGCTGGTAGAACATTCATTTCCACATTTCCTTACTTTTGCGTATCTTAATTTGCAACTTAATGTGGCATTACCATAATTTTTTGCATTATGTAATGATTAAAGTGAGGCGTATCATATTTATTGATTTATCTGATTTATTTAAAATGTAACCATTGCCCCAGGGCAGGTGCATGTACAAAATACAAATGCAACAGTTAAATTGAATCCGGTAGATAAACTCCCCATTAAGAGAAGACATTTCGGGACTGTCAAGACAATGAGAAATGTCTTCCCGGCATCATCAGGAGAGAAGGAATCCTGAGAGGTCATCTGGTCCAACCCTCTGCCTTAGGGAGAATTGCTCCTAATCTCCCAAGACTGAGAACCAACTGAGATTTCTGACAATCTCTAGGGAGAGCCCTGTTCTCCCGTATTCTCCCACCTCTGTCTTCACCCCCAAGACCAATATCTCTTCCCTGAGTCAAACCAGACTCTTTGTCCTTGGAATCCAGGCCCCCAACTTCTCACTCTCTAAGTTCATTAGAGTCACCCCACTCTCAAAGTCCATTCCTCATGCCATTTCTTGTTTATCCATTTTTCATTCCAGGCTCTCACCTCCTAAAAGACTCGTGCTACGACATCAGATTCTCATCTCAGAATCTCGGGGTCTTCCGGTGAGAAGGGGAACTGATCCAGCATCCCACTCAGAGCAGGAACCCCTGGACACCCAGTCCTTGCTAGAGACTTCTGAAGCTGAGGCACCCACTGTTGATGGGGTGCTCTAATTCTGAGTCTGGCACTGTGGGGACACCTACTGCTTGTAACCGTCTTCCAGCCCAGCCTCAGATCTCATTCTTTTCTCCATGCTTTTATTAGGACTTAGAATCTTGGATTGAATTACATTGAGACTATGTTTCAAAGCCTTCTCTCCATGCAAGAGCCCAAACAGCCAAAACATCCTGCACAAGAAAGACCCCATGCACCCTTCTCAGCCTCCCTATCAATGCTGTCACTATTCCTTCCAGGTGCTTCTCTTGCAAGGCCACTGAGCACTGTCCTCAACAATATATATGCTTTAGTTTCCACTCTACTAAGCCATCTTTTCTTCATTTAATAATAGTAACACCATTATCACTAATAGTATGATTATTATTATTGAAGATGACATTTACGGAATGGTTACTGCGTGGGAAACGGAGTTTGTCCCAGTCCTATCAACTAACAACATGCTTGTCTGGTCTTACCAAAATCAGCCTTTTCATTTATAAAATGGATAGGTTGCCCTGGATCAGAGCTTCTCAAATTTTTCCTTTTGGCCATAGAACTCTTCCTTTAATGAAAGCTTACTGAGAAATCGAACTGTAAAACAGCACAACATGAGCTGCTTATCCTTTAGAACTCAGCCCCAATGTCTCTTCCTCCAGGAAGATTTCCGTAGCATCTCCAGGTTAGATAAGGCTCCCAGCACTACGCTCTTACCGCACCCTGTACATCTCCTTCTGCTCCTTATCACAGCCGTCTTCACGCAATTCGTGGAGCAATTTGCTTGGTTTCTGCATCGCACTCTAGAATGTCCCCCTCACAGCTGCATCCCTAGGGATTAGCAAAGTACAGGACACTTAGTGAGTTCTCAATAAATAAGGAAGGAAGGAAGGAAGGAAGGAAGGAAGGAAGGAAGGAAGGAAGGAAGGAAGGAGAAAGAAAAGGAGGAAGGGAGGGAAGGCAGGCAAAATTTAATCCAATTATGTCCTCCCACTACTTCCCAAGAGAAACCCTACTTAGATCATCTCCCTGCTGGTTTGTAAGCAGTACGAGGGCTCCTTCCCATCAATCATTTGTGCTTTTCTTCAAAGCTCCTCCAATATGATAACCAGCGTTTACTCTCCATAGCGCTGTCTCACCAGAGGAGGCACAGGCTCAGCCTTAAGCCCTTTAGCGTGCATCCCTAGTGCCAAACTCCTTTCTTGCCTGTTCCACTGCTGCATCTGGGGACAGGGAGGACAGCTGGGAAGCCACCTTGTTTCTCCAGCTCTGCCGATGCCAGGGAGGTGCCCCTCACCAACCAGGGTCCATCAGGAGTCTGCGATGATATATCCTGATCTCAGCTCACCACCTTCCCAGGGGTGACAGACCTTGGCTGCAGGGGTTTGGGGGGGGAGGGGTTCTCCCAGAGCAAGCAGAGGTAGGAATTACGTAGGCGAAGGCTGAGGAGGGGTCTGAAGAGGATAAGGAGAGAGTAGACAGCCAAGGCAACAGGCAAAGAGACCATGTCCGAGACATGGAGGACTTTGAGAAGTCAAGAGGGGAAACTCACGGGACTTGCTGACTTACCTTGAACGTCAGATGGAGGCCCTAGGCCAAAATCTGTAGATGAAATAAGCAAAGGAAAATGTGACATATTACAATTAAAGGGAACAATGACAGTTGCACAGAAGCAAGCTGGGAAGGACGGCAGCTTCCATAGAAAAGATGTGGGGTGGGCAGGGTTTAAGTTCACCACAAACTTAATATGAATTAACAGTGTGATACATTTGCCAAAAAGAAAGCAAATTAAAGTGTTTATGTGGTGTTAACAAAAATGCAACTTCCCTATCGAGGGAAGTGTTAGACCACATCTGCACTTCCAGCGCCTTCTTCCGGCCTCCACGTTTTAAAAGGAGCTTTGAACCTGGCAGGTGCCAGAGAAGCGCAGTGAGAAGGTGCCGGGAGCTGCCTTCCATGGCGGATGGTGGAATTAGAAATTCTTTGGGGCTCCTTGCAGGAACTTCAATATTCTTGGCTTGAACTGATAACTCTTCCCACCTCTCTTCTCAGTCCCAGGGCTTTGCTGAGGTGCAAGTTGATCACGCAGAGTGTGCGAGTGGTCAGCGTTGGTGGCGACAGCGGGCCTTCCTCCTGTCTGCGTGTCTCCCCTTCTCCCGAAGCAGCCCTCTGATGGAGCCCTCTGCAGCTCTGCTGTACCCAGCGTCCTCCCAACACAGGCTTCCAAAGCTGCATGACTGATTCTTCCTTGCTTCTAACTTCCTTGCAACTTTCTGCGGTCTTGTGCCAAAATATCTGACAAGAACGAAGAGCCAGCGCCTTGCAGGGCCAGGCTCCTTCTCCAGATGAATCTCCGTTGCAGATGCTTAGTGAAGTGATCAGGAAACCAGGAATTTAGTGATGCATCTACAGCCTCCAGAACCAGGACTGAAACAAAAAGAATATTTTTTTCAATGTCTAAGGAGAGTTCCTAAACATCCTGAGACCAAGAACACTAAGGTCCCGATTAACCCCACGTATGTCATTCACACGTGTGCCCTTGGGCCCACTAATGCCTGAACACCAAGGGAATCCTTCTCGCTCTACTCGAACAGTGAGCATTTCTTGAATACCCTGTATGTACTCCTTGTGCAAGGGGCATAAGGAGAATAAAAAATAGCTCTTCTCACACACGGCTGGTAAGAGCATGAAGTATAATAGTTTGATAACTTTGGAAAACTGGCAGTATGCACTAAAGTTGAGCATATACATACCTTGTGACTTAGCAGCTCCACTCCTGGGCATAGTCCCTACAGAAACACATGCACGTGTTAGCCTAAAGACATGTGCTAGAATATTCACAGCAACACTATTGGTAATGGTGAAAATTGGAAACTACCCAAATGCCCATCAGCAGTAGAGTGGATAAATAAATGTATTGTGTTATATTTCCACAGCAGACTATAGTACAGCAATGAGAATGAATAATGTACAACCACACACAATAACATGGATGAATTTTGCTGACAGAATGCTGAGCAAAAACAGCCAGATGCAAACAAGTTCATACTGTATGACTTTATTTACTGAAGTATACAACCAGGCAAAACTTGCCTGTGCTTGGGAGTCAGAGCAGTGGTTACCACTGTGCTGGCAAAGTCTGGAAGGGGGCATGCAGGGGGCTGCCAAGGTGCTAGTGATGTGCTGGTCCTTGGTCTGGTTGCTGGTCACATGGGTGTGTCCCGTTTGTAAACATTCAGTATCTATGTGCTTATGATATGCGTTTCTTTCTATATGTATATTAAACATAAATTTTAAAAAATTTTAAAGCCACAATTCTGTCTCACGAGCACAGCGTTTATTGGGCAGACAGACATAAAAATGCTAAAAGGTGTTATCTTAGTCCTCGGACTGCCGTAACAAAATAGTTTGGGAGGTTGGAACTCCAAGATCAGGGTTCCAATGTGGTCAGGTTCTGGCGAGGGCTCTCTTCCTGGCTTACAGATGGTCACTTTCTCACTGTGTGCTCACATGGCCTTTCCTCAAGGAGGGGGAGAGACAGAGAAAGAATCTTCTTATAATGCCACCAATCCTATCAGATTAAAACCCCACCCTTATGATCTTAATTAACCTCAATTACCTTCTAAAAGGTACCAATTACCTCCAAATACAGTCACATGGGGTTAGGGCTTCAACCTATGAATTAGAGGGGACACAATTCAGTCCATAGCAGATGTCATGTGATAGGAGCATTCCATGAAATACAAAGGTTGTCACTAGACAGCCTGGGATATAGGCTACATGAAAGTTACAGAGTAGGTGGAGAGAAAGGTGAGCTTACTGAGGGCTGACATGGTAAGGACTGTCCTCCTGGGAGAAGAGACCTTGCGAGCTTGCTGGAAGAGCAGAGAGAGGAGAAGTCCTTGTGGGAGGCGAAGACACTGGCAGGGAAAGCACAGTATGTTCAGGCCACAGGGAGCTGGGCCGGACAATAGCAGCGTGTTTGCGGAACGAGTCATCTCATGCCCAGCTGGGCGAGGAAGAGTGAAGGAAGCCAGGGTTGCAGGAGAAACCAGGACCTGGAAGTCCTGCTGGAAGTGGAGGCAGGTGGTCAGCAGCCAGGAGGTCTGGGAGGTCCTGTGCCAGGGGGCTGGGTGACATGCAGGCAGAGAGCATGAGGGGAGGAGGTGGGAAGGGTGAGGATGGGTGAGGATGGGTGAGGGAGGAGGCAGCGAAGGGAGGTTGGGGCAGGCTGAGGGGGCTTAAAGGCCACACCAAAGGTTTGGATCTTCATCTTGAACCCTTCACGGGTACTTGTGAGGAAAGGATGCATAGACTGCCAGCTCACAAGAAGGAGGCCTGTCCATGCAATGCCAGCAGCCATGCCAGCGCCACCCTGCTGATGTAGCACAACAGTTTCTGCTGAATAAGAAACCTGTGCAGCAGCTGCATTTATGAATGCTTACCCGGCCATCACTCAACCATCCCAATGTGCCCTGGGATCACAGACTCTTCGGGTTGGAAGAGCCTTGGAGTCACTAGTCCAGCATCCCCCAACTTAGGCCTGTCATTCACTAATGGGTTAAATGAATTAAATCTATATTTGAATCCCTATAGAAATAGTTATATTCGGCATGATTTACAAAATGTCGTCTTGGTAGTGTTGGAGGTTTGGACACCTGAGTCTGGCCCTCAGGGGCCCAAAGACACATGTTTGGCAGTCACAGGTGCACAGGAAATAGTCAAAGATTTGGGCCTGAATAAGCTTGTCCAAGGATTATTTACAGAGGTGAGAAGAGATTTCCAAGGTGAGATCTGGGCTGGCCAATATTTAGAGGCCAAGCAGAGGAGTAGATTCCAATGAAGGGACAGAGGACAGGCCAGGGAGGCAGGAGGAAACCCAAGAAGGAGGGCTGCATCTCAGGGATGCAGAGTGGTCAGCAGTCACCTGTCCCCTCTCGCTGCAAGGAGGACTGCTGGCAGATTAATTCCTTCTGAGATGTAAAGTCTCTTGGAATGAGTGTTTTGAGAGGAATCAAACCCTTGAGCAGGAGTTACAGGATTATTATTGCAGTATTCCAGAGAGGGTTTTCCCTGCCATGTCTTTGGACCTTTGCGATATCAGTTTATAACCTTTCTGAGGTTATAGTTATAGGTTAGCCTGTGGGGGAGAGAGCCAGGAGGCTGGATACAGTTGGCATGTCATAACCATTTTACAATTAAGCTCAGCCTGTGAGACAGCTGTTTAGAGAGCAGCTCCTTGTGTTCCGGATGCTCCTTCCATCCTTCCGCAGCACCCACATTGCTTCTGCGTGGACACCTGTCATTGTCTCATGCTACTTGTCAGGTTGGGATCTAATGAATCAAACATCCGCTCCTTCAATGAAACCTCCAAACACAGGAATGGTCCTTTATGGTGTCCATTCTGGTTGATGGATGACAGCAAGGAACTTACATTTGCATCTTTGGGCAATCGATACCCCAAGGTGAAGGTCATGGACAGTAAATTTCCAGACAGTAAATTTCTGAACAGTGTGTCTAAGATAGCTAACCAAGGCAAGCACCCCCTGAGCCTTGCAGCACAGCCAGCTGGTGCCAGAACCAGGAGAGGCCCCCCAACAAAACCTTGAGAAAGAACCCTGGGCCTTGGGGCAGCCAGCATGGTCTTCCCAGTATCCTCATGGGAGTTCCTTTCCTGTCTGGTGGCACAAGCATCTCTCCAAGGTGACTACTGAACATCCACTTGCATCTAGAGTCGCACACAGACGTGTTGCCATCACGTCTCTCTTTCTGCCGCTGTCTTGTGTGAGCCGTCCTCTCCCACCGACCCCATCCGCCATGCCATCCTGTTCCCATCCCAGCCCCAAGACACAAAGAGACACCCACTCACAGGGCTGGTCAGCTGGGACTGGGACTGGGTGAATTACACTTAAAAAAAAGAGGAGTCAGAAAGAAGCCCTGAGGGGTCAATCTTTCCTTTGCATTGTCGAGCAGATGGGGGAGGAGGGAATCATGGAAGCCCGATTAGCCTGGCCGGGCACCAGCAGGGTGGGCGGGAAGAAGCTGGGCCAGGAGGGGCCAGGAGGCGAGAGTAGGGTGAAGGCAGGGAGAGGTGCACGCTGGTCACTGATTCCAGGTGGGAGGAAGTCAGCGGAGGCACAGCTCCCTCCAACTGCTGCTTTCACTCGCCCCAGCCCAGCTTCACCCGCATCTCCCCATACCCAAGGACACTAGAACACACTAACACAAGAGCACGCTCGAACACATGGACACGGAGACACACGAGCACACACACAGGCACACACCACACAAACACGGGCCCGTGAGCCAACAAGCACATCAAACACACAGGGAAGCCTGGTTCAGGCCCAGAAGTCAGTTTTGTTCCAGGCCATTCTGGTCCAGGTCTGTGCCTGTAGACAGATCACTCCTTTCTGGTCCAAATCACTCTCTGGACCAATATCCTCGTCTGCCATTAAATCGTCCAATATTACCTTCAAGATGCCTCCAGAACCCAACCATTTCTCACCACCTCCACTGATATGATCCTATCCAAGCCCCTCTCCCTCTTGCCTGGATTACTGCGACAGACTCCTTAATGATCTCCTCTGTCTCCTACAGCCTGTTTGTTCACCAGCCAGAGGGATCCTTTTCAACCCAGGCCAGATCACCGCACTCCTCATTTCGGGACCCAGCAATGGCTCCCTGCTTCACTCACAGCAAAAGCCAAGTGCTCACAAAGGCCTGCAAGTCCCTCTGTGCCACTCCACTCCGTCACATCCTGCCTCCCACTCTCCCCAGCACCACCACCCCGCTGCAGACCCTGGTCTCCTTGCCATAACTCACACTTGCCAGGCAAGGGCCATGCCAGGGCCTTTGCACATGCTGTTCACACCCCAGGAATGAAGGCTGTTCTCTCAGATATCCACATGGCTGTTTCTTCACCCTTTTTACCTCTCCGCTTAAATGTCACCTTCCCTGACCACCCTATTTAAAGTCGCACATCATCCTTCCTGATCTCCATCTCTGGCTCTATCTGGTCCCCTTACCTGCCTGATTTTTCTTTACACAGGTGTCACCATCTAACACAATATATATTAATGTTTTGCCACCTGGTTTATTTCTTATGTGCTCCCCACCCCCACCCAGTGTGTCAGTTCCATGGGGCCAGAGATTTTAGCTACTTTACTCAACATTACATCTCCCCTCCCCAGAATAGGGCCTGGCATGTTTAAGTTGCTCCAAAAATATTTGCTGAATATTGAATTGGTGGGGGTGGGGAGAGAAATGGGAGGAAGTGTGACAAATTACCCCTCAAATCGCTGCCAGTTCTGACAGCCTATTAGTCTCTAAGTCCAAGACCTGCCACAGGGCAGGTTTGACCCCATCTCTCAGCAGCTCTGGACACCCCGCAGGCGCTCACACTGCGCCTTGCAACTGTGGGCCACCATGTGAGAATAGCCCTGCAGCCCACAGCCCTGTCTGTCTGTCCCTGAGTTAGGCAGGCTCTGGACAGGAAAGAGAAGGAAAATAATTCCTGCCATCCAAGAGCTGATCCTCTCACCAGGGTGACACACCAAACCGAGATGTCCAGAAGACCACGTTAGTGAGTGCAACAGGAGCAAACGCAGGCAAAGAGGTCAGAAAAGCGACAGAGAGGTGAGATTTGAGCTGGGTCTTCTAAGGAAACAGATACGTGGTTCTGCACAGGATATTGGTGCACAGAAAAGGAATCACTTGCCCAAAGTCAAATGCTTTGTGTTCCGTATTTGTCGTTTCTGGGATGGAGCCATGGTGTATGGGCTTTGGCTTCTATGCAGTCAGCCCCTTCTAATAAATGATGCCAGACATGATGGTGGCACCATTCCACAATTTGGTAGGCTTGTTAACTTTTTGTTTTCATATTTGTTACTATATTTGTCTTCATGATAGTCTTCTATGAGAAGCAGAAAAGGAGACATTATCTGCCATCTGCGTTTTGCAGATGAGGAAAAAGAGACTGGGGTTAGGTCCCACTTCAGGCCCCTGTCCACACTCCCTCTGACTGTCCATCTCTAAAGGGTGGGAACTGCTTCCCAGCCTGCCAGGCCCCCCTTCTGAGGCTAAGAGGTGGCCCTTAAGACTTAAGGTTGGCTGCTGGTTACTGAGATTCCCATTGTCACCTGCCTGACAGCAAGCATGAGACACAAACCGAGATGGTGCAAACAGCCCCACCTGCCCCCTGCGGCATCACCACGGATGGGAGAGGACGCACAGTCACAGTCTCCAGAACTCCCATGAAAATGCACGTTTGGGCAATGCAGACTAAGTCACCTGCACCAGTGCAGTGCTACCTTGAATCCAGGGAGACAAATTCAAAGATGGGAAATTCTCATGGGTGGGAGGACAGGTGGGATGGACACAGAGATGCATCACCAAGATCCTCCTTCAAGAAGTACTGGTGGCCCCAGCTGCCCACAGTCAGAAGTCAGCGCTGAGCTACAGACCGCCACCTGGCCCAGAGTCTTGTCCTTCCAGGGGCAGCCCACATCCAGTGACTGATGAAGGCAAGAGTATAAAGGCCAGCCTATTTCCACCCAGTGTGGACAACTCTGATGAGCCATTTCAGCTCCAGAGTTCCCTGTGGGACCAACCAGGCTGCAGTGGGCCTGCGTCACAGACCAATGTCTCTGCAACAGGGACTCCACCAGCGAGTTCCTATCTGGATTAACAGAATGTCAGAAAGGAAGTGGCGTGGCCCCGCAGGACAATCTCACAATGGCTGTAGCTGCTGGGTCTGCCCGAGCCTGACCTTTCCCCATGACCAGCCTCAGGGGTGCGGTTACTGGGGCTCTTTAGTCTGTGCCCCTTCTCCGTCCTGCTCCCTTCCTCGTAGTGGGGGTGCCCCCATCCTTTGTTTTGTAAGTTTCCCCCCAGGAAGCAGAAGATATTGTTTACCGGCACAATTCATCGGAATCCATTGTTCCCCCTGCAGAGCCAGGCAGACAAAGAAAGGGCAGGGTAATAATTATCTGCGTCCAGATGGCAGCCAGCGGCCAACCCAGGAGGAATTAGATTTCCCAGCCGGACCCTAGGAGTGCTACTTGGAAACATGTCACCCTTTCCCTCAGACTCCCCAGATCAACTCAAGATAACTTTTGATCACTAAGAAGTAGTCCCACAGTATAGGAGGGAATTGGGTGGAAAGTAAAAAGCCACATCCATGTTAGAAGATGGGGTGTCCAGTCATCTATCACTTGGTCAGGGGTAGGGCCTGAGGCAGCTCACTTACTTTCTCTTGCTCAGTTTCTTCATTTGTGAAAGAAAATAATTATGGATACCTGTTTCAGTAAGGATTCTCTCGGCTGCAGGTAACCAAACACCCCAGTTCAAGTTGGCTTAAGTCATAAGGGAGGTTGTCCCCTTACTGAGCAAGGTCAGAGGTGGTAGGTCCGGGTTCAACTCCGTGATGTGGCTGAAGCCCTGGTGTCTTCCTCATGTCAGATTCACCTGACTGTTTGCCCCCATCGTGTTCACAAGACGGCTGCCAATGGCAGCAGGGCAGTGTGCTTCCTTGTTCCCACCCAGAGAGAGGGGAAAAAGGAACCTGTTCCCCAGGTGTGCCTGAGTCCTTCCCTGCAGTCTGATTGGGCCAACTTGCCTGCACCTGCACCTGTAACCACCACCAGGGGGACGTCAGGCTGCAGTTGGCACACAGTCACGAGGATCCTCCCCCGAAGCCAGAGATAGTGTCATCAGGTCAGTTTGAAAGAAGGAGTAGAGAGAATGGGTGCTGGAGAGGCCACTAACAGTGACCTCCACTCTTCCCCCCCATCACACACAGGGATGGTCACCGAACGATTTACCACTTGACACCTCCAGGCGATGTGCAGAATAAAGTTGTGAATGCCGTCTATAACGGCAAGGCATTATGAAGGGCGAAACGAGAACTGAATAAAAACCAAATCATATTGGAGGACGTGCCTCACTTACTGTGTTCTTTTCTGAGGTACCTGAATCTTCATTGTATGGATCTGATATGGGATTTTCATGGTTCCTGCAGTTCAGGGACTTTGTGTGATTTTCCCAGGGCAGACACTGTTGGCTACCCACTCCACAAACAACCGATTTTCTCTAATTCTTCACACATACACACACACACACAATCTCTCTCTCTCTCTCTCTCTCTCTCTCTCTCTCTCTCTCTCTCTCTCTCTCTCTCTCTCTCTCTCTCTCTTCTTTCTCTCTCCTAATTCTTGGTAGCTGACAGAGCCTCGATTTTGTCCCACTGTCACTCTGTCAGGCCACATGTTCAGGAAAAGTGCCCCTTCTCCCTAGACCATAAGAGAGTCAATCATGTTAGGTCTAAGCCAATCGCAGTTGTCTCCGTACCTGGGACAATGATTAGTTTAGGGCAGATACATGACCCAATCTTAGCCAACAGGACCTGAGAAAGTCAGCTGGGGAACTTTAGCTAATAAAGAAATAAATGAAAGGAAACATCTTTTGCTGGAAGTCACTTCATCTATATGTGATGTCTGGAACTACAGTAGCCATTTGCAGCCGTGGGGACACAGGTAGGATGGGTAGATCAAACAAATCACAGAGAGGCTGAGATGCCATTGAGCTTCTGAACTATATCACCAAGGAACTGCCCTTACTCTAGATACCTTGCTCCATGAGCTAATAAACCCTTTATTAGGTGTTAAGTTTTAGTTTATTTTAATTTACTTGCAGTTACTTGCAGCCAAAAGCTGCTCACTGATAGAAACTTGGCGTCAGGTGTCAGGTTCCCTGATGTTCGTGGGATGTTCTCAGTCACACCACAAATTAGCTGTTTCAATTAGAGTCCAAGGAAAACCCAGGACACTCAAGAGGTTAACTCACAAAGGAAGTTACGAAGATCAGTTTGGCCCTTGTATCACACTCATGGGGTCTTGTCAAGGAGAAGGAGGTTGATCATTCCACCAACTTGGGGAAGTGTAAATTGGAAATAAAGGGGAAAGACATAGATACACCCAAGAGTAGCCTTTGCTTTGTGGAGACAAGAGCTCAGTTCTAAGCATGAGGAAGCTGAAATAAGGGCAGGACCGTCACAGGCAAGTGTTAGGACACTGGCAATCCTCTGGTCAAATGCTCATTGGTCCCATCTGTAGGGACTTTGCCTCCCACCCCAAGGAGGAGAGCCAGGGGGCACAGGTGTTAGTCTCAGCCTTGCCACTATTTAAATCATTGTCCCGAAGCAAGCTGTTCACCTCATTGGGACTCAGTTGCCTCGCCCAATAAAGATGTTTTGTAATCCACCCCAGTATACCCCTAGGACTGTTTTGAGATTCAGCGAGTGAATGACAAAAACAGCTCGCATTTCTCGATGTGTCCTATGTATCAGGCACTGTTCTCAGCACTTACGTATTTATTTACTCACTGAACCCTGACAACCATCCTGTAATGTAGGACTATCGTCATCCCCACTTTACAGAGGAGGAAACTGAGGCACAGAAAGGAAAGCCACCCATAACCCTCAATGACTATAAATCATCGCTCCCATAATAGCTCCTTTGTCAAGGGGAGAGGTCAGCTGACAGTCCTGTCCAGGAACAACCCCCTGGGATGTCACGTCTTCAGAGCATGCGACACCCACAGGCTGGTCCGTCATTCTTTCTTCTGCCCAGCCCTTCTCAGTCTCAGTCTCCTTTCGAAACCAGGGTCCACTCTCGGCTTTTCAGATTCTCCATCTGTCCCCTGCATGTCCTGCCCCATGTCGCCTCCTCTTCAGCTTTAGCCCAGGATATGAGTGGGAGGGGAGCAAGGATGATGGAAGTGGCGTATGTTCTAATTAGATGTTTTCAATTAGGTATTTTCAAAAGCTGAGAACTAACAATTCCACATCACAGGCAAGTTGCCTTAAAAACTTCCACGGAGGTCTAATGTTCCTAGAAAAAAGTACAAGGTACATTCTGGACCATTTGACATTCTATCTTCCAAGGAAACAAAAAGACGTCATCACCTAACAAGGAATCATTTCGTAGACACTGAGTGATCAAGGGCCTTTACCTCTTCATTCTCTGCCTTTCTGCTCTCCAGGCCAAATCCAACCCCAGGAATTTTCTGGGCCCAGCAGGCTGTAATGAGCCCAACTGAACTTAATGAGCTTGTCATTACTCATCTCACCACAGCCAAACAGAGGAGCACCACACGGCAAAAATTTTACACACACACACACACATACGCTAACTAAATAATAATATTTCTTGACTCAGGTATTGCCAAAATCAATCAGTCAATAGAACAGAAACCCTCCTGGAGGCATCTGACAGGAACATGACAGGGAAAGGGCAATGGCTTCCCCACCCCAAAAAAGTGGGATGCAACTGGAAATGTTCCATGTTCCTGGGCTCCGACTACCAGCCCTAATTTATCATCATCCTCACATATTCTTATATAAGTAGTAATACAGATCGCCCCAGCCAATTAATCAATCTGTAATTAGGAACTGACACAAACATTTACTACCATCAGGCATAATTTATATGATTACAGATGATTAAATAAAATGTAATTGAGTGAACAGGCAATTTGTTAAGCACATCTAGACGCAGCCATATTACCTAGGGCTGGAAGCGCCCTGAGTCCCCTCCGATAGCAGGTCAGGAAGCGTGGTCCTGGGGGCGGCACCCTTGGGGTAACCAGGGGAAGGGGGAAGATGATTCAGATTCCTGAGACAGCCCAGGTGGGGGCCATGGTGGGAACCAAGCCACATGGATCTTGGAGCACTTCCATGCCCAGGTTTTTTCTACAAGAGGTCACCTAGATTTTTAGAAGTCCTCAGACTGCAAAGAAGAAAGAGAAGGAAGGAATGTTTAAATGACAGTCCCTGGAGCATTTTCCTTCTGGTCCACTGGCCCCAGCACCATGCCCACTGCTCATACGGAAGGACCTCTACCACCCAGCAGCCAGGCAGCAACATTCCAGGAAGGAAGACTTATTTAAAGATAAAGTTTATACCAGGCAGGAAATGCCCTCATTCCTGAAAGAGAAATTTTCAATGATATCAAGGGTCAAATTCTGCATTTTCTATTCTATTTCTCCTCCTATCCTCAGGTTTTATCCCTTCTCCTCTATTCTAGAGGTAAATAGCTTAAAGTTAAACTTAACATATATTTATTGGGTGCCAACTAGGTATCAGGTACCATGCTAAGTGCCGTCACATTAGGATTGCCAGATTTAGCAAATAAAAATACAGCATGCCTAGTGAACTTTGAATTTCAGATGAATAATGAGTAACTATTTTAGTATTAGCTGCAACCTTATGCCACACTTGTTATCTCATAAAGTCCTTAAAACAGCTCTATAAAGTGTGATCTGTTTGTTTCATTCAAGGAAACTCACTCAGAACCTTGGCTCTTTCTATTTCCCCACCAGGAAATCCCTGTTTCACACGCCTCTGCCAAGCTCACCCTCCCCATCCACTGAAACTCAGGGCAGGCTTGACCTCTACCAGAAAGCTTTTCCCCACCTTCTCTAATTCCATAGCCACCTGTTCCTATTTCTGCCATACACTTGGACCATTGTTTAATAATTACCTTTTCTGTAATCCACACACACACCCATGAGCAGGGCCCCCCAAGGCCTGCCTGAGTTGCATTCACCTTACGACCCCACTGCCTAGTCCTATGCCAGGTGCACAGTAGACCCTAAGTGCTTCCTGAACAAATAAGAGATGTTAAGATGTTCCGAGGCTCACACAGCTGGTGAGTGATTGGGCCTGGATTCAATCCTGGTTCCACTAGACCTCAAAACTTATTCCATTAGCACCACCTTATCTGCTTTTTTATATAAAATGTGTGGCCCCTTACCCACAAGAAACTTGTAGTCCAATTGGAGAAGCAATGAGCCCACAAAAAAATAAAAAGTCCATGACAGAAGATGGAAATGATGAGTGCCTACTGCAGAGCACAACATGCTATGGGAGAAGAAGGGGGAGGCTGATTTTGACTGAGGGTCTAGTGAAAAAAACAAATCTCGACCCCTACCTCACACCATACATAGACATTAACTTAAGATGAATCACAGAGCTAAATATAAAAGTCTAAAACAATGAAGTTTCTAGAGGAAAGCATAGAAGAAGGTCTTCAGTCTTCTTCTATGGTAGGTAGGCAAAATTTCTTAGGCAGGGCACAGAAAGCAATAGCCATAAAAAAATACATTGACAAATTGGACTTCATCAAAATTTAACATTTCTGCTTAACAAAAAAATGCCATTTAGAAAAAGAATAGGCAAGTCACACCCTGAAAGAAAATATTCATCAAACACATGTCTGACAAAAGACTGGTATCCAGAATATACACTAATGCCTACAATTAAATAAAAAGAAGATAGACAACCAAATTAAAATTGGACAATAGACCCAAATATCTACATACAATATGATTCCATTTGTATGACATTCTAGAAAAGGCAAAATTTTAGAGACAGAAAATAGGTCAGTGGTTACCAGGGGCAGGTGGCGGGGAGCGGGTATATGAAAGGTACAAATACACTGTTGCAGTGATGGAAATTTCCTACATCTTGATTACTGCGGTAGATATATGACTATACATATTTGCAAAAGTCACAGAAAAGATACCTAAATGTATGAATTCTACTGTATGTAAATTATGCCTCATTGAACCTTACTTTTAAAAATAGGCAAAGGATTTCAACAGATACTTCACAAAAGAAGATACATGAATGGCTAATAAGTACATGAAAAATTATCGACATCATTCAGGCCCACGAGGTGGACCTGGGTGAGCAGCAGAAGTACCTGGGGTTGTTTCAGAAGTGACAGAAGCTCACCTCTGGGGCGAGCCAAGCTCCTGCTGGATGAATACCAGGGCCTGGTGAAGTACACAGGAGACTGCCATTGTGCTTTGAAGTTTGGGCCTCAGCAAGCCGGCACATCATTCAGTCCAGGAAAAGAGGCCGAGCAAATAGAGAACAGCATCCTGGTGATGGTCCCTGTGGACAGACAGCTATACAGATGGCTCAGCAGCTCCTTCTCCTACAGCAAGGACATCACCAGGTACCCCATTGTCAACAGGACCCAGGAGCACACTTCGTGGAGCCCTGGACATTTCATGAGAGTGATAATGGACCCTTCTTTGTAGCAAAGGTAACCCAACAAGTAAGCAAAGCCCTACACCTGGAATAGAAATTACATACATCCTGGAACTGATTCAAGAAACCCATCTAAAGTGAGATAGGGTGTTGCTGCTTGCCCTCCTCTGGATAAGGGTAGCCCTTTAGAAGCAGGCTTAAGTTAAGCCCCTAAAAAAATAGTTTACGAGAGAGCCCCTTCCTAGCACCCTGAGTTAAGTATACTAATATAACCATAAGTAAAAGAGAAGAGAGTAAAACAATATGTCAATGAGTGGGTCAGGTGCTAACCACTATACATGAGTTTGCCTTTTTCAGGTCTCTGCCCCAGTTGGAAGCAGAGAAGTAGAAGGGACCCCGTGAAGTGCCTCTAACAACTCAAACCTCGTTAAAATTGTCAGAAGTGAAACCGTGGGTCCATGATTCAAAAGTAAAGAGGTGTAGCCCCCAGTGGAGGGGCCAGCCTTAGGCAATCTAAAGTATCTGTTTGAGAAAAAGGAAAAAACATGAAAATGTTAATATTTTCACTAGTCTTTTTTGGTTTTATCTACAGAACAGGACAACTCCTCAGTGAGGATTTCCTGGTGCTATTGCCTCTTCTGTTAATCTGTCTTACTGCTGGGTGTGTTATCCTAAATCTCATTTGGTGCAAGTATTTCTGTACTGATTTCTGAATTTGCAGAAGCTGGTCTCTTGGATCACCTGCAGGGTACAACTAATAGCTCTGCACTCAGAAGTGCCATGTTTCTTTTCCAGCCCAGCCCTGTATCAGACGTTGTGTGCAAGGTGACAGTCTGTTTCACCTTGTCAGTCCTCATGGCTATAGTTTTCGCTTATGCCCTTTTTCACCAGATAATCTGTACCTTCTGTCTAAAACATCACCCCAATTCAGCAGGCAGTAGCTTGATGACTACGTCCCCCCTCCTCCCATAGATATGGAAGGGTAAAATTGACAGTTGGGAACACGTAACAGAAAATGGCCTGAAAAAGGGTAAAAATGTTTTCTATCTCTTCTAAACCCCCTTACCCTTTTTGAGAACTAAAACCAATATGCTTTCTCAGGCCAGTGGTTGGGAGGGGCGGGGGAGTGTCCATTTTCCTTTGTGCCACAGGAGATACCTCAAGGGAATTGTCCGGGCAGAGGTCACGAGATCGTCTTAGCTGAAGATGGGATAAATCAGAACCTTTAAAAGCTCTGTACCTCTGCTCAGAAGCAGGATGTTGATACTGAGATGGGAGTTTGCCAACCTCCTCATTTGCTGACAAATTCATAAAAAGTCCTCTTTCCTTCCCCTCCAAAAAAAAAAAAAGAAATTATGAAATGAAAAAAAGACAATAGCTCCTTCAACTCTACAACAAAAAGACCAACAACCTAATTTCCAAATGGTCAAAGGACTTGAACAGACATTCCTCCAGAGAAGATACACAATGGCCAATAAGCACATGAAAAGGTGTTCCACATCATTAGTCATTAGGGAAATGCAGATTGTGTTATTCTGCCAGGGAAAACATAATAAAATACCACAGAATGGGTGGCTTCAACAACAGAAATTTATTTTCTCACAGTTCTGGAAGCTGGAAGCCTGAGATCAGGGTACCAGCCTGGTTGGGGTCTGGTGGGGGCTCTCCCTCTGGCTTGCAGATGGCCCCCTCTTTGCTATGTCTTCATATGACCTTTCCTCTGTGTACACATGCAAAGAGAAAAATTGAGCTCTCTGGTATCTCTTCTGATAAGGGCACTAATCCTATAGGATCAGAGCCCCACACTTATGGCCTCACTTAAATTTAATTACTTCCTTAGAACATTCAGTCCATAAAACAAATCAAAACCACAATGAGATACCAATTCACACCTACTAAGATAGCTATAATTAAAAAAAAAATGAAAATTAACAAGTGCTGATGAAGATGTGGAGAAATTGGAAGCTTCGAGCATTGCTGATGGGAATGTAAAATGGTGCAGCCACTACACAAAACAGTTTGATGGGTCCTCAAAATGCTAAACACAGAATTACCGTACGACCCAGCAATTCTACCTCTAAGTATATACCAGAAGGAATTGAAAGTAGGGACTGGAACAGATACTTGTACACCACTGTTCATTGCAGCATTATTCACAATAACCAAAAGGTGGACACAAGACGTGTCCGTCAAGAGATGAGTAGATGACCAAAATGTAATATATGTATACAATGGAATATTATTCAACCATAAAAAAGAATGAAGTTCTGACACATGCTACAATATGGATGAACCTTGAAAACATTATGTTAAGTGAAATAAGTCAGACACAGAAGAATAAATATTGTATGACTCCACTTATATGAAATATATAGAATAGGCAAGTTTGTAGGGACAGAAAATAGATTAGAGGTTTTCAGGGGTTGGGGGTAGAGGAGTTACCATTTAATGGGTACACAGTTTCTGTTTAGTAGTAATAAAGTTTTGGAAATAGATGGTGGTGATGGTTGTACAACATTATAAATATAATTAATGCCACTGATTTATCTGTACACTTAAAAATAGTTACAATGTAAATATTTGCGCTATGTATATTTTACCACAATTTTTGAAGTTAATTGTATATTATACCAAAATCCATTGACTTATACACTATAAATGGGTGAGTTCTATGCTACAGGAATTACATCTCAATAAAGCTGTTAAAAATTAGAATATGAAACAAAAACCTTAAGAAGCAAGTGCTGGAGAAGAAAAGACAGTCACTCAAATTAACCCAATATTTGGGAAAATTCTAGATAGGACACCATCAAATAAAAAATTAGTGAACTGGAAAGTTGCAATAAGGTAGTCACCCAACATAGAACAATAAAGAAAAAGAATTTTAATGTGAAAAGAGAGGAGTTCCAAATACAGATAAGAATTAATGGTGAGGAGAGAAATATTCAAAGAGATAATGGTTTACGATGTTTCCCTAATTGAAGAAAGATATTGGCCTTTGGATTAAGTAAGTATAAAGTGGGATAAACAGAAACAAATCCATTTCCTGTATATGTTGTAGCGAATCCACAAAACATCAAGGATAAAGAGAAAATCTTAACAGCTATCAGAAAACCAAAAGTGATTACTGAGAAGGAAATGATAATTAGACTAAGAGCAGACTTCTCATTAGCAACAACAGATGCCAGAGGGCATTAGGGTAATAGAAGTAAGTCCAAACGTATTAATAATGAATGATACAAATAGTAGGAAAACATTTTCGTCGATGGGTTCAAATGCACGCAAAACCATACCACACAGTATTTACATGTATATAATAAAAGCATGAAACCATGAACTTGAAGGATACGTGCCAAATTCAATGTTTGCCTCTGGGGAGGAAGAGAGGTAAGAAGTGAGGGGAAGGATGGAGGAAATAACAAAGATTAGCAAATATTAACACTTAATTCCGGTGGTAGGCACATTGTTTTGTTCATCTTCTCTTTTTCTTTCTCTTTTTTTTTAAGTAAAAGAAATGACACAGACTTAAGCAGGTTGTTCAAGTGTTAGTGAGAAGGCATGCCCGTAGGAAATGAATGAAACGAGGTCCTGAAAAGAAGAGGATGAGTTCTGCACATCTGGTGGGTGGGACACTCAGTCCACTGTAGGAGAATGGGTGCCGGCACCCAGGTAAATGTGCGTGGTCCTGTTGGATTCCACCACGGACTGGGCAGCAGAGCTCATTTGCAACCTGACCTTGCACTGTGGCAAGACAGAAGATGAACCCCACCCACATGTTCCTACAAGCCACTCCAGTGTTTACAGAGAGGTCCTGAGCATATTGGCACAACCTAGGTTTCACAGAGTTACAGAATCAAATCAAGAAGAGATCATTCAAACTCATTTTACACATGACAAAGGTTCTGGGAGGGAGAGGAATTGCTCCAAAGACACATTGCTGGCCAGCAGCCAAGGCAGGGCTGCTGAAAAACTAAACCACTACAGTGTCCCAGAACTCCCACTTCGGAGCAGGGTGACTCACCTATTCCGGTCTTGGCTTTACTTATAAAATTGTGATAATACCAGCCCTGCCTCTTTCAAGGATTATTGTCATAAGAGAATAAGATAATGCAGGTGAAAGTACTCAGGAACTACAAATCCTTGTGACGTGGCCAGTTCTTTTATCATCAGGGTGCTCAGTATCCTGTTCAAGGAGAAAAATTCTCTCTCTTGTGGCTACTCGATATCTAAACCCCCTCCAGTGTGTAGAGGGTCTTGCGCCAGTGGGGTAGAGTTGCCTCCCGCCACAGAAGCTGCGACACCAGGTGCTCTTTGGTGTTGCTTACAGCTTGGGCACAGACCAGTCACCCAGGCTGAGCCACCTGGATGCACTGGTCCTAGACCTTCGGTCAGGAACAAGGGATCTAAGAAGTAGGGACAGCAGAGAACACTTTTCTCCATGGTAACCCTCAGAGTCTTAGGCCAGCAGTGTAAAATGTTGAGGGAAGCATTCAAGGCCTCAACTTGTTCGGTAGGCAGGACTTGGGTTGTGATTCTTCCTGCTGAGCCTCCCTTTATTACTGCCTATTTTCTCAGCTGGTTCTCCAACCTTCCCAGAAATTTTATGAGTTTTGAATAAATCCCTCTTCCACTTAAATAGCCAGCTTAGTTTATTTTTCTTACAACTATGTAGGGAATGGTTTAAATGAATAATTTCCACTGCAATGGCTAGGTTGAAATTGTTTTCTGACACTTAACGTGGTCATCTTCAGTGTTCTGAAACTGTTCCTTTTGTGTAATACCTCACTCCCCGTTAGTACTGGATCAATTCATCCAATCTATCGCTTGGCAGTGGAAGACACTGAGGAACAGAGATGCTAATCAGGGGCTCTCCAGGTAGCTCACCATCAGTAAACAGTCAAGTGAAGACAAGAAGGCAGGTCTCCTTTCACACAACCTTTTATTCTTCCCCTTAGAGGCTCCTGGGAAATGCAGGAGTAGCTCAGATAGAAGAACTAATCCCTGTCTTGGACTGTGACAGTCATGCTTCAAGCCCAAATCCAGAAGAAAGTAGAAGAGAATTGGAATTAAATCTGGCATTTAGTTGGTGGGGCAGACATCCCATTTAGATATCCAACACATGTACATGGTTTTTCAAGATGCCTGCTGTTTTTTCTAGTGTTCCTGGATGGGTTTCTGCTTAGGCCAGTCCTACAGAGAATAATTACTAACCAATGCCAGATGAGCACTGGAAAGTTACCATTTCACTGATTTCACTCACAACCTAACACTGGCAGGCAGGAGCTGGCTATGAATTCACCCTTTGAATTGGCCAGTGACTCATAGGCAGGATGTACAGTAGTCTTCCTTATCCACAGGGCCTGTGTTCCAAGTCTCCCAGTGGATGCCTAAAACTGCAGATACTACTGAACCCTATATATACTGTGTTTTTTTGGCCTGATAACCAAGATGGCTACCAAGCGACTAATGGATGGGGAACACATACAGGGTATATATGCTGGACAAAGGGATGATTCACATCCTGGGCAGGACAGAGTGCAATGCAACAGCACAGTACTCAGAATGGCACACAATTTAAAACTTATCACTTGTTTATTTTTGGAATTTTTCATTTAACATTTTTCAACTGCATGTGACTGCCCTCGTTTTGGACCACTAAAGAACTTCACCCTCATGAATGAATCAGTGCTCTTATAAAATAGGTTGAAGGAGCACCCTAGTGCCCTTCAGCCTTCTGCCTTCCACCAGGTGAGAACACAGCATTTTCCCCTTCTGCCATGTAGGGACATAGCAATAAGGTGCCATCTTGAGAGCAGAGAGCAGGCCTCACCAGACATTGAACCTACTGGCGCCTTGATAAACTTCCCAGCCTCTAGGACTGTGATAAATAAATGTCTACTGCTTATAAATTACCCAGTTTAAGGTATTTTGTTATAGCAGCACAAATAGACTAAGACAGAAATTGGTACCAGGAGTGAGGTGTTTCTATAATAAATACCTAAAAACGCGGAAGCTTCTTTGGAAGTGGATAATGGGCAGAGGCTGAAAGAGTTTGGAGGAGAAAGCTAGGAAAAGCCTATATTGCCAAGAATGGACTGTAAAGGGCAACTGGTGAGGGCTCAGAAGAGAAGAACTGTAGAGAAAGCATCAGTCTTCCTAGATTACTTAAGTGGTTGTGATCAGAATCTTGCTAGAAATATTGGCGGTAAAGCCCATTCCGATTTGATGTTAGGCAGAAATAAGAAATATTTTATTGGAAACTGGAGTATAGGCCATCCTTGATATGAACTGGCAAAGAACTTGGCTGAATTTGTGTCCTAGTCCTTTGCAGGAGGCAGAATGGGATGTATTAGTGTCCTAGGTCTGCCTTAACAATATAGCACAAACTACGTGGCTTAAAAATGACAGAAGTTTATTCTCTCATGGTTCTGGAGGCCAGAAGTACAAAATCAAGGTGTCGGTATATTTGGTTTCTTCTGGAAACTCTGAGAAGAATCTGTTCCAAGCCTCTCTCCTAGCTTCTGGGGGTTGCTGGCAATCTTTGGCATTCCTTGGCTTGTAGATGCCTCACTCCAATCTCTGCCTCCATCATCACGTGTTGCTCTTGTGTCTTGTCTCTGTGTCCAGATTTCCCTCTTCTTTTAAGGACATTAGTCATTGGATTAGGAACCACCCTAATCCAGCATGACCTCATCTTAATCTGATTACATCTGCAAAGACACCATTTCAAAAAAAGACCACATTTGCAGGTACCAGGGATTAGGACTTGAATTTATCCTTTAGGAAGACACAATTCAACCCACAACAGATATAATCTCATTAAATCCTCATAGTAACCTCGCAGTGAAGTGCATGTAGTGGACATCTTTGAGATTGTTGGCCCAGCATATAATCCTGGCTCCCTTGTGTCTTTTACAACAGATGTTTGCTCCAAGTGTGAGCAAACCCTGACCCACGTTGAACCACTGAATTATATTCCTTGAAATGCTTGTATTTGGGACCAGAAAAAGAACCTGGACTATTTCCAGCAGCCAGAGTTGTAAGATGTAGCCATATTTTCCACTCTGATAAAATGACATCTGTAGAGAAAGACTGAAGTTAACAGTCGGGGCAAGCAGAAGAAGGCGGAGAGAACCTCACAGCTTTCTAGTGTCTGGTTCCAGCAGGGACATAAGCCCAGCTGCTTCACTGCAGTTTGACTGTTCAACCTTTCCTTTGATTCCACGGATCAATAAATCTTCCTTTTGGCTAAAGTTAGCCAAAGTTGAATTCTTGCTACCAACAACATAATTCTAAAAAAGACTAAGTAATTGGGGCTCAGAGAAATTCAAGATTACACAGCAAACACTAATTCCAAAACTCATGCACTTTCTATATATACCACCAAAGATTTCATTGGCCTGAGGAAGACTTAGAGAGGATAGGATGCACTCTGGAGTAACAGTTACAAACTATTAGCCACCTGAGGACAGGAGCAGACATACTTGTCTTTTTGCCCCCATGACATGCAGGCGCCACTTGAAAAATGTTTTTAGGAAAGAAAAAATGGAGACCACTGCCCAGGAAGCAGTGAACTCTCTAACATTGGAAGTATTTTGCACAAGGGCAGATCACGATGTGTCCAAGATACTACAGAAGTGACTTCTGCACAAAGGAGTAGACAGAGGATATCTGAGTCTCTTCCCTCTTAAGAATGCATGGTTATTTTTTTAAGTCATATTATCCTCCTTTCCTCTTGCGTGAGTCATATCAGACCGTACTCAAAGAGTTCATTTGGGTGCTTCTGACTCTAAGAGGAAAAAAAATAAAGGGAAAGGAATCATTGCATCTTCCAAGCCAAGCTCTCTCTGTCCCCCAGGCTCCTTCCCAGCCCAGCCAACCACAGGACCCCAGAGAATGTCACCTGTACCAGAGGTCTGATGTCAACCAACACACAAGTACTTTGTGGGCTCATTAGAGTTTTACTTCTCAAACTTTAAAAGTCACCTAGGGATCTTGTTAAAATGCAGATTCTGACTCAGGTGGTCTGGGGTGGAGCATGAAGTTCTGTCTTTCTCACAAGCTCCCAGGGGATGCTGCTGCCATCGATGATGATGATGATGGTGCTTGGCCACTGACTACACATTTAGCAGCAAGGCCTTAGAAGATCTGCAATGACAGAAACCCTGAAGTCCTTGAGAGAGTAGCTCATGTACTCAGAAAAGCAGGTAGAGTAAAGGGGACTCTGGAATGTTCCCTAAGTCCAGTTACGTATCAGTAACTTCAGAGAATAGATTCAGCATTGGGGTAGGGTAACGGGTTAGGAGGACAGCAAGATGGTCAGCCGATCAGAAGCACACAATCAGTGGGAGAGAGGAGAAGGCATGTATAACAGGGAACCCAATTGCTACCATAATATTTCTCAGCAAAGATATTTTAAACAATGGTGGCTGATAGAAGTAGTCTCCTAGCTCCCTGTAAGAATTCCAGGCCTTTGGGTGTTAGTGAGGCATTCATCTCTGACCCAACATTTATAACACTCTATTAATGTGAATCCTCAAGCCGTACAGAGATGACCACCAAACTTAGTCCCAGCCTAGAAGAACCAGACAAGGACAGGGCCCCACCCAGACAGGCTTGAGTGAGCCACTTGCAGGAAGTCCTGCCTCCCTCCTCCCCTGATTGGCAGGAAATGGCACAGAAGACAGGAATCTTACTGTCATCAGCGTGAATTTTATACGGAAGTTAAAATCTTGACTCTGCCACTTACTGGTCATATGGCCTTTGCCAAGCAGCCTCTTCTCTCTGAATTTTAGATTCTTCATCTATAACATGAGAAAATAATAATAGTACCTATCTCTCTCCACAATGCTATTGATGTCATTAGCATTTGTAGGAGAATTCATCAATTAGTGTTGTAGTTAAAACAACAATTTACTTTGTATGTGAGTTTTAGAGAATTTTTTGAAAGATCAAACTATGGAGATCTTTATAAGTACTCTTAGAAAAACATGAAATAAAAGCCACTTTTAAAAAATATCCATCCATGTCATGTATATGCATGTTTGGTTATAACATACAGAGAAAATTTCTTAGAGCAAATATCCCTGAATATGAAATGAATGCTCATCTTCCAGATGTCCCTCTGACAATTTATAACAGTGATTCACAACTGGATTTGGGGCAGAGGGGATAGTCAGAGCCTTTCTAAATTAAACACATTCCTCACTCCACCAGATCCTGACTCCCCTGGCCCCATCCTACCCCTTATCTGTCGAGGCTGCCAATACGCCAAGCATTTTTTGGGGATTCCTTTCTTGGTAACCTCTGGCTCTGGCTGGCCACACAGCAAAATAGCCATGTTACCTTGGCTTTGCTCCAACATGCCCTTCTCCAGCTTGATTACACATCTTATCCACCAGATTTGGTCCCAAATAGGCTTTGACTGTTTCCAATCAAGTTCTTACCCTTTGAGAATATGTAAAAGAATATTTTACCAGCCCTGAGTACACTTGCTAAGAAAAACAGACACTTCACTTTAAAGTAAAATCCATATGTGATTTCCTTTTTAACTGTACAACAGGCCCAGAGTCCCTAAGTATGCCCAAGGAATAAGAAGGAACTGAGAACAGACAGCAAGTCTGGGCTTCATTCCTGGGTTCTCTGGATCTCAGCTGTCTGCTCCTGCGGAGATGGTTTAAGTTTGTTAATTAACAGCCATCCTCCTTTTTCCTCCTACATTCAGGGTGGCGGGTTTCTAAGAGCTTTCAAGAGATTTATTTTTATCCTTCCAATGGATAAAAGACATTAATGAAACCATTCAAGACTTCAGGGACTGGGCTCCACCCACAGAAGCCAAGAGGAGGCCAGCGTGAGTGACCGTTGATTATTAAATGTCCTCTTAGCAAAGGAGCATCGCCAGACCAGCCTGATGGCCATTTAAGTGTGTGGAAAGTCGGGGCAGTGCTGTCTATGCATTATGCATACAGAGGCACCCCAGCTTTCTTACACAGAACAATTAATGAAATCACTTTGTGAAAATGTAGACCTCCCCTCCCCCACCAGCCTACCAGCTGGTCCAGTCCTTGAACATATAGCACCGTGTTATGATGGCTCCAACAATTTGGGTCAGCACGATGTTTAAACTCTTAAGTGGAACCACTAATCTCCATTAATCTGACTGTAAAGATGAAACATAATGCTTAATACAAAAGCAGAAGAGTTGGTAATGCATGTTCCTCTGACAGGCTGCCTTAATACACACCAACTCCTGGCCAAAGGGCAGGGTCTTTGGGATTGCATGTGACGATTCAAAATCTATTCCTGGGCCTTCCTGGAAATCTCCTCATGCAAAGAGATAAGGATCCAAGGGGAGCATCCACCATGAATCCCCTAAGGACACTCCTGACCTCTACTAACTATCAGCCCCTCTTTCAACTCAGCAGCAAAACCATGAATAGGTGCTTATTTGGGACTTGGCAGAGCTGTGACCTTGTCACTGGCCCAGATGGCCATAGGCTGAGTGGAGCTATAGGCACAATAGATGCTTCACACCTATGTGACACTCACCTAAAAGGGAGAGTACCTGGCTGGCCCGTGAGAGAAACATCATGGCGCTCTCTTCCTGGTTGGGGGCACTTGGAGACTTTGGGAAGCCATGAAGTGTTTTCTTACCTATGTGAACCCAACTACAGAACAAGCGCTACTCATTTTCCATCCCTCCTCAACCCTACTTCTCTCTCCTCTGGACCAGTGTTTCTCAAACCATGGTCCCTGAAACCACCCGTGGGAGAAGAGAATCACTGAAGATGTGGTTAAAATTCCACATTTCTGAGCCTCTTCCCCAGACCTGCAGACTCAGAATGTCTCAGGAGGAGGCCCAGGGAACCCCATTTTCATAAGCTCTACAGTAAGGATTAAGCACAAAGTATTAGAATTGCAAGCTAAATTCCATAAAGATGTTGCAGGAACCCAGGTGGAAATGATCATCTATAAGATGACCCAGTCCCAGCACAGTGATTTTGGACCAGAAATGCCCACAGCGTGCTTCCCAGGCAAGTTCTTAAAGGAAAAGTTTTCAAGTGAGAAATGGATGTAGACCCAGGACACAGAGAGGCCGTGACATCTGTTTTTGGTAACCATTGTGTTCATAGTCTCTCTCTCATCCTACTGCAATGACAACAGCTAAAGCATATTCAGTGTATACAGTGTGCAGTGCCATTCTAAGTGCTTCCTGTGTATTAGCTCACTAAATTCTCATAACAATTGTGTAGCTGTTAATCCTCACAGCGGGGACAGTGAAAAGTTTCAAAGAGGAGGTGGCACTTAATCAGGCTACAGAGAATTGGTGGGAATATATCATCTTTCACACCTCACTCATTAATTCAACCAGGAAGGATCCTCATCTCCTCTTTATGCTCATTGTCTCCACCTAGAAATGAGGGGAAGACAACGTTTGGACGAGTGTAAGAGACACAATGTAAATGCTAAGTTGTGTTCTATGAAATCAATGTTATACTGTCCAACGTTTGCTGTCAGTTTGATAACCTAACAAGACATAGAGAACCCATCCCTGTGCTTCATTCAGCTGACAGTCAGCCTTCCATTGAGAACATAGTTCAACCCTCCTGTGGTTTAAGTTTTCATCTGTGCTTTGCATTTGCAACAATTATTGGTAAAAACTGTCAGAATACATTCATTCTCATTTTGAAGAGGAAACTGCTTCTCAAACTGGTTGCTTTACCAACAACACCTACCAGCTATATATCCAGATGAAAGAGACAAGTGGAGTTTTGTTTAAAAAAAATCAATAGATTGGCTCTTATGGAAGTCATTAATGCAAACTGTTTAGCAAGAGAGACTGATTTTTCATTCTTGGTTGGCATTCCATAAAAAAAAAAAAAAAGTTGCACTAAGTCTCCAAACAAATCCATGATTAAGAATCATATCCATCTTGCCGGGCGCCGGTGGCTCACGCCTGTAATCCTAGCACTCTGGGAGGCCGAGGCGGGCGGATCGTTCTGAGCTCAGGAGTTCGAGACCAGCCTGAGCAAGAGCGAGACCCCGTCTCTACCAAAAAAAAATAGAAAGAAATTAATTGGACAGCTAAAAATATATATAGGAAAAATTAGCCGGGCATGGTGGCACATGCCTGTAGTCCCAGCTACTCGGGAGGCTGAGACAGTAGGATTGCTCGAGCCCAGGACTTTGAGGTTGCTGTGAGCTAGGCTGACGCCACGGCACTCGCCCCAGGCAAGAGAGTGAGACTCTGTC